>PVHY01005463.1:0-82925 GCA_004024945.1 Uropsilus gracilis
AAAATCTAATTTGAAAACTATATCACCATGCTAATGAATTATGTAGTAGTCCATGTAGTGGTTATTTATTGAAATACCCATTCAGTAGAATATATAGAATAAATATGCCAGAAAAAAATGAATAAATCTGGTGAAGTAACTACTATATCAGGGATTGATGAAGTGAAAACATGTTTTTGATCACAGGTCTCAACATTAGTCTAGTACAAAAATGTAATTAGTGTTCCAATTAATGGCTGTATAGTTGCTGATATTTTAGCAATGCTAATTCAATTACTGTCAGTAATAACCATGAAAAATCATCACAAACAGATACACTATTTCCAATAATATATAATTATAGCTTTGATGTATATGCTAAACCTTCTCATTCATTTTTCTCACTCCTGTTTCTTGCCTGTTCTGCAATGTTTGATGAAAAATGATTTTGTGTGACTTCATGGGAAACTTGAGCATGGAAACTGTGAATGTAAGAATTTGATCCAGAGGGAGAGGCAGGAGAGAATCTGGCACTTTAAACCTTCACTATACTTTAAAAACTTCCCTTGCATGGAGCTCTGAGTCCTACTCAGTTGAATACTAACCTGGCAGTGCCTACAGAAAAACATGGATGGACTGGTAACAGCTGGGGCCAATATATGTCAGGTGAAAGCAATTCCCAGACATGAATGGTTTGTAATTTATGATCTATTATTGTTTTGATATATTTCTTGTGACAATGTTTTATTAATGTTTCTTTTGACCTCATGATAATTAAATTTGCATTAGAAATAAAGCTGCCTGATTAAGCCTCTTCATGAGTATATTCTTGGGTATTTCACATCACCAATTGTGACTTGACATCATAAATGGAACAACAATGTAAGGAAAAATGAATTAAACCAAAGGCATTTTTTCATAATGATAACTGTAATGATAGTAAGGTAATAGTGTTATTTCTAGGACTTACATTTTTTAAAGTATATACTATGCATCATTCACTTTGTTAATGTTTTAGAAAAATAGATGATCTTTTTCTCAGTGCCCTCATAAGAGATGTTCAATTATTTTCTCCACCCACTGTAAATATGTTAGGCAGATTTAGATACCAACCCCAAAAAATTATTACATATATGACTAAAGCAACAGGGACTCAAACTTTTCTTGGCTATTATGCCAACATTTCAATGTTGGTTGGAGATCATTATTGTCAATCCAGATCTTAATTAATCAGGACATGTAGTTCCATTTTTAAGAAGGAATTACTTCATTTGTTTTATCTCACTTGGAAACCTACAGATAAGTTAACTGAATGAATTTCATACTGGCCTTTTCATTAGAGGCTCAGTCAGGATTTGTGTTGTGTACCCCAAAGTGAATAGACAACAATACCACTTTGCACAACAATAAGGACATTGAATATGTTTACAAATGATGTATCAACCAAGAAAATAGTGTTTTCTCCACAAACTCACAGAAGGCAGTTATATCCATCTAGATATTTGTACGTTAACATTAATGCAATGATTCTTGTTTTTAAGATTCCCTAGACACATCATCTTTTAAATGACTCTCAATATTAGTTGGTACCTAGTAACTTCAATTCTTATGTTCTAAGCCACTGAAAGAAAGTAGAGATCAAATTGTTATTTCAATAAAAACAAACAAAAATACCAACAATAATCAAAATATAATCAGTATAATTCAAGAGATACTAGTTTTTAAGAACACAGAACTTTTTATGGTTACTAGTGACTATGAAACCTTTAATACTAATATATTTTCCATGATTTCAGAGAATTGTTTTAATTATTTGTATGGGTGTGTCTCAAAGAACTTTTGCTTTTTGCAAAGAAAAGATAGTAACTACATTGCTAAAGTAAAAGAACCAGATCATCATTCATCATACTCTCTCTCTCTCTCTCTCTCTCTCTCTTTCTCTCTCTCTCTCTCTCTCTCTCTTTCTTTCTTTCTTTCTTTCTTTCTTTCTTTCTTTCTTCCTCTGGCATGGGAACCATAAATGGAAATGACCCAGGATCTTCCCAAGGACAAAAATGTTGAACAGGAGACACTGACCCATTTAGTACTGACAAGGAGAGATTTTTATGTATCCTTTAAAAACATAAAGTCTTCAACTCAAAAGCTGCAATTAAAGAGTATGTATCCTATTTTCTTTTTTCACATTTTGTAATAGAATAAATTTGATTTTCAACATTTCTTAATTTAAAGAACATAGTATGGCACTTTGATACTTTGTATGTAATATTGCCATTGTAGCATATTTCTCATGTTATGTAACTAATACTATCTGTAGTCATTATATGGTGCTTAGGACTCTGTGATTTAGACAATTACATCACACCTCGGCTGCAATGTGAGCAAACGGATGATAGTTTCTTACTCAATCTATAAACCTTATGCATAAACCTTACTCCTGATGGGCACAGTGCCAAGCAAAATAGTCCTGGTAAGAATTCCCAAAAAAAGTTGTTAAAGGAAGAAAACCATAAAATCAGCACAAAGGAACTCTTAAATTTTCCTAAACAAAAAACATGGGGTTTCTAAAGAAGGAAAGAACAAAAACAAAACATGCATATATATAAATAAATACATTGCACATATAAGTATATTAAGGAGAACAAAACTAAACCCAAATTTGTACTTAAATTATTTTTTCTTAATAGTCTAGGAAAGAAACATTTATCTTCAGTAAGGAGAGAAAGGTTGCTTGACTGAACAGCTTGTTCAATTCAGTTTTGCTTTCTAGAAACATTTACAATGGGAGAAAGGTTAAAAGCTCCCCTGGTGGTACTCAGGGCATACACATGAGGGAGGAAAAAGAATGAATTCTTCTTATTTCCATCCAATCTGTTCTCCTTTTCACTCTAATGCAACATGCCAAGTGTTCCTATTATAGTAATTTACCATAATATATGGTGAGATGACCCTGACATTCAATGAATGTGTCTATTTCTCAAATAATTGAAAAACAGACACTGAAACAATTTCTTTAGAAATGGACCATTAGATTGTCTACACAGCATAGTGTCTAGTGGAATACTTAAAGAACAATGCCACCTGTGTTTATATATTTCTGGATGGTACAGCTGACAGTATAAACTCATTTTATGGGATTGCTAAAACAGCTGCAGGAAAAAGATAAAGACATTTTATCATTTTAATTTGCTATCACCTAAACACAACAACAGTGTAACAAAATTGACTAGGATTATTGAAAATAATCTGTCATCAGAATTGATGGTATTTACCAAAGCAGTTTCACTAGCAAACTTGAGACTTATTCTTGAGTTTGAAAAATAAAAGTCTACTTCATACCATGTGAAAATGTCTTTGTTGCTGCCTGTACTAATAAATAGCAATAACGTTAACTATAACCAAACTGATTTAAGATAAAGAATATTATTCTTCTGAAAAACATATAATTATCCCGAAAAGGTAGATTAGAAGAAAGTATACCCAGTGTGTCTGACTGAATCACTTAAAACAGCATTTATACCTATTTTTAAAAACATCTTAATTCTTGTTTACAAAAAAGGACTTTTTTATGCAACTTTTTTCATGCGTCAAAAACCAAGAACCTTGACAAATTCAATGGAGAGAGAAATTTATCCTTATAGCCTGATTATGAATTTCAGGCCAGATCATTTTACTTTATTATTGTGGTAACACTGGTTACAACATTGTATGATTTAAAGGTACAGAATCATCCCCTACAGGTGTTGTCACACCTACTACCAAGAAAGATGTCCACAGTCCTCCACTACAGTCCACCTCTCCTTCCCAGTTCACTCTCCCCTTCCCCTATTCCCTCCACCCTGCCAGCCTCAGTTCTTTAGTCAGATTTCTAGGGCTTGTAATTAGTTTCTTTTTATCTGGCCCTTCGAGGAATATAGAGAAATAAAACAAAGGACCAGATAATGATTGTGCTGAATTTTCTGCCAAACAAATAGCTTAAGTGGTAAGAAACACACCATCAGTCACATAAAAAACAGGGCAACTTCAACAGGGGTTACACAGTGTATGAGCTGGAATTATATATTTTTATTTTCCATTAAAATTAGAAGAGACTTTGATTACATGGATTTTAAAGATTTAAAACACCCAAACTTAATGCACCCATTTGAAAAGCTGCAGTTCTCCTGTAAAGTGTCCTTTTATTTATTGAAATATGTTGGACAAATAACAGAGCACATCATAAATGTTTAAGGCACAGAATATACCCATTTTATATATTCTATACTATAAATATCACTGTAGCTATAGTACCTCTATCACATTGTCATTATTTCTTTTGTGTGTATGGAATAGTTAAGAGCTAGACTTTTGGCAACTTTGACTATTAGAATCCAATATTGTTTGTATTCATGATACCATACACAAGGTATCCAGCATCTATTTTTCTACTAGTTTCAAGTTTTGACTCTTAAATAACACCTCTCCTATCCTCCCACCTCTGCCCCAGTAACCACCACTGAAAAAAAAAATTTAAATGGTGTGAGCCTAAAAATGGCATTATTGGGATAACTAGGATATTCAGTAAAACTAAGCTAAATCACAAATATAATTCCTGTGTCTATATGCAATTATGTGTTTTAAGGCAAGTTAATTATCAAGTAATATTTGTAATGAAAATTCCTGAAATTTTTAGGTGTGTGGAAGTTATTTCTGTATCTTTTTGGAAATTGAAGACTTGTTATTTTAGCATATAAAATGTAAATAAAAATGACACTAACTATAGTGTTATATGAAAGTTGGTCAACTATTCAAGAATCAAGTAAAATTTGGATTTGTAAGACTTGAATAAAAAGCAATAAAATTTGACCAAATTAGAGACCATCTTGTTTCTCTCATTTAGTCACCAAATTCTGTAGGGTATCATTTCTAAACTCCCAGCTCCAAAATCTCTTTTCTCATCTATCTATATTATAGATGCCTTGTTTTAGACCTTTATTGCCTCTCAGCTGAGTAAACCAATATGATCTGAAATGCTGTCTGTATTCTCTTTCAAATGACATGGAGTATTTTCTCGACTCTTCGTCTTGATTTCTTTACCCAAGGCTTCGAGAATAAGCTCAAAATCACCTCACCTTGTATCAGCCTCTCATCTACTCTCATGTCCAGAAAGAGCTGGCTATTCTAACTGTATATCCCCACCACTGAATTTACCCCTTTATTATTGCTCTTGCATTACTGTATTATATTTGCATTGTGCCTCCTTCTTTTGAAGGGCAACCACGAGGTTTATCACCCCGCTAAATTCAAAGGATTTGGTCAGTGCCTGACACATAGCAGGTAGGCAGGATTTGATTAACTGAATTGAATTCAAAATTGTTAAAACAGTATCTTGAATGTCTCAGTTCGCTCCACCCATCACAAGTGGAGAACATGACTGGAACTGACATGCTGTGCTCTTGCCACTCACTTTCACGTCACCCCCAGCCTGAAGATGTGAGTGCAAAGCTGTGTGAAATTAAAAAAATCATAGAGCAGAGATCTTAGGTGCATGGCCCATTTGATTATTTTTATCCCAACAACCTTATCAACATGCTTATAACAAGGAAGCTGTTCAACCAAATTAAAAAGAACCAAACAAAAAGGAGGTGTTAGTGAGCTTTCAAGAATAGAAAAAAGATATGCTTTGTCAGTTTCTTGGGAAGATATTCTTTAAAATCCCATTTACTAAAAGATATTAAGAATTTTGAGACTATGTCAACTATAGCCATTGTGGCACATCTGCTTAAGATATTTTATTTCAGCTTATAAACATTTCTAATGCCAGAAGATCATCTACAGCAAATAATATAAAATTTTTCAGAAAACTTGCTTTATTTTTAAACCAACTGCTGCACCCAATGAAGATCATCATTATGAATTTCATTAAAAGGTCACAATATTAATATTATAAAACTTGAAAAAAAGTTAAGTCTTGAAAATACCTCTTTTTCTACTCAAGTAGTTTATTCATATTTCAAACCTAACTTCCCAATAGTTTTTCACATAATTCTATCTCAGATGGGTTTCAATTTCTCCCCTAGTTTTCATAATAATCCCATGAATGGTTAAACATAATTCAAACTGACATCTTTTGCTTTCAACATAAACCAATGGCTATGTAACAAAACTATTTCATCAATAAAATATGGTTTCAATGAATATCATCTTTTGCTTTTAAAAGTATTTGAATATTTTCCTTGGGCAAGTTGTCAAAAGATATAAGCATTTGCAGAGCTCTTAACATTTTGCCAAGTTTTTTTGAAATGAGTCATGTCTATTTATCCCAGCTCTGGAGAATGCAGACATATCATGTTCCCTTGCCTCCTACTCCTGCCCCTTGTACTTTTCCAATCAGCAGCATTTTCACTCCTGGTGCACCCAGCTGCATGTTAATGATGATAGCTTTACTTCTTTCCCAATTTGAATTCCTTGATAATAATACCTGAATGGGGAGAGCCAATACTTCATATATACAAACAATGATGCAAAATAATGTTACCTCAAATTGAAAAAAATGACCACATGTAAAACCAATCTATACATTCACTTGAATTTTGTTGGGTAATTAAATACTTTTTTAAGGGTATAGGAATAGAAAAAAATACAATAGCTATGGGATCAGTTCTAACAGTGACAACGACTCAATCAAAGAGACTACACAAATGTTGTGAAGATATAAAGAAAAAGAAAATCTCACACACCATTGATGAGAATATAAACTGGTTTAACCCCTATGGAAAACAGTATGGCAGTTTCTCAAATATTAGGAAAAGACCTACTAGACAATCCGTCAATGCCACTCCCAGGTATCTATCTTAAAAAAAAAAAAAAAAAAAAACAACTCTTATATTCACTACATTATTTACAATAGTCAAGTTATGTAAACAACCTAATCACCCAAGAACAGAATAGTGGAATAAGAAGTTGTAGTATATGTACATAATAGAATATATTCCATTATTTTTTTAAAAGATGAAATCTTGCTATTTGTGACACATGGATGGAACCGGATGGGATTATACAAAAGTGAAACTAAAGTCTGAAAGAGAAAGGCAAGTAATAAATGATTTTACTCATATTTGTAATATAAGAAGACAAAGGAGCAGACAAAATCAAACCAGAACAAACCCTAGAAATCTAACTGCAGAAATGAGGTTGCCAAAAAGGAAGGTGGAGACTGAATGGCAAAGTAGGGATAAGGCCCATTGGATTGTGGTGAAGGATTCTGAGTACTTTGGCGGTGGTGTGGTAACATACAGGTGAAGAGATGTGAACCTATTCCCCTAAATCATATTGCGTTCTAAGTCAACACTGACTGAATGGGGGGGAAAATACAATTATTAAAAATAGAATAGCTGAAGGAGTGATAAGTGGTCCTTGGGGAGAGGGTTGGGATGTGGAAATAACATAGATGTATATATATTTCTGGGTCAGGAAGCACAAAATAAATAATGTTTTATACTTCTCAGAAGGGGAAAATAAAGAGAGGGAAAAACATGACTAAGACACTAATACTTAGCTAGGGAAGGACATAGCTAATTTATTGTGGAAACATTCAGAGTTACAGGTCATGGTGCTAGAAAATTAATGTGGGGTACATAAAATGAAGTAGTGAAGTGTTTCATAACTTCACTAAAGAACTTGAAATCTGTAGTTTACATGGAACTCCATAAAACATTTCTGATGAGCAGAGTGATAAAAAGACCTAGAGTTATTTGTTGGCCTTCACAAAAATATAACAGTTTTAGCAGAATGATGATGAAAATAAGTCATTTGACCTTGTTTCAGTAAATCAAACATGACAAAAACAAATTTCAGATAGGCTTTAGATCTAAATGTAAAGAGTAAATAAAGAAGGAAATGTAGAAGGAAATATAGATTGCCTTCATGACTTTGGGGGTAGGTAAATATTTCTTAAAGAAATACAAAAAAGTACTAACAAGGGAATTTTTGAAAAATCAGCCTATTAAAATGAAGAACTCTTATTCATCAAAAGAACATTAGGAGTAAAAGAGATAAGGCACAGAGAAAGGAAAATCCTCAATATTGACATCTGACAAAAAACAAACATAAATAAATATAAACAACTCCATAAATCAATAAAATACAACTCAAAAAGAAACTAGGGTAAAAGTCAGTACATCAATGACACAGAAATGGTACTTACACCACACACAATAAGTATGTGTACCAATGTTCACCAAAAGACATAAACATAAATCTTTAAGATTGCTATTAGCTGTCTATCAAAAAGGATATGTCTCATATATATATAGATATAGATATATATAGATATAGATATACAACTGAATTCTACACACAATATGAATGAACAGCTATACATAAACATAAGAAGAATTATCACAAACCTGTCATGGAATGTGAGAAGTTCATTCTACTAGATTCTATTTCTAAAAAGCATGGACAGTGAAAACTGACAAGGTATTAGAAGTCAACATAGCTGCTATCCTTGTGAGGATGGGCATAATAATGGCAAGAAGGAATTCTGAGACTTCTAAGAAGCTGATAATTTTCTCTCTTGATCAGATGTTATTTGTATTTTGTGTTTACATAGAAATACATAAAATTACATTTAGCATTCATGTACTCATAAAAAAGTCACTGAAAAATCAAAGGAACTTCTACTTCCAGGATTAAGACTAACTAAATATTCTTAAAAGTTCTCCAAAGCAAATGCCAACACACTGGATAAACGACAATGACTATCTTTAAGTGCATAGCTGAGCTCACAAGGGAGTACAGAAAATACATGAGATACATTAAAAAAAAGAAAGGAGCTGAAACCTGATGAGCACAAGCTAGACTCTGACATCTGTGCTGACCTACAGGCACATACTTGTTAGGATTTCACTTTGTGGGCTAGTGTTGCCTGCTGCATGACTGCAATAGGACTTGACTCTTCCCCACTCTCTCTCCAGTAGAACTTTGAGACAACAAAGTAGTTAAAATCAAACTGACGAAATGTCAAGCATTCTCTGTAGGAAACATGAGCTATCTTCAATTGGATGCTTTTCTCACTTTATTTTTCCTGAAATGTATAAATAATGCCCTGGCTCACTTTCTGACAGTAAATGGGGCTTGGCCTCAGCAATCTTTTGATTGATATTCAGTCCACCACCTATGGACTCTCCTTTCTGCTATAACCCCACTGAAGGTACCAGGTGACCTTCTACCTAACAGATACCTCATGTACATCTAATTCTTAAATAAAACAAAATGAAAGAGTTCTACACTGGGTACTAGGGAGAAAAGAAGCACATTTCCACTAATTTCGTGATGACCTTGGGCAAGTTACCTGAACTATTTGGGCCTCAGTAACTTAATTTGTCAAATGCAGTGAGTGGTCACTGAATTTCTGGACATTGTGTTGCAGGGGGGAAAAAGAGCATCAGCTTTGAAGTCAAGCAGACTGAGAGTCTGTCTCTGCTCTGGAACAAGGGAGTCAACTGGTGTACACACTGAAAACCTAGTGCTTAAAGAAGGGAAGTAGATCTGAAGTATTTCCATTGAAAAAGACTTCAAAACATTTTAATAATGAGCAGAGCAAAACAAGTGACTTTTTTATATAACGGGCATCCTATGTATAGAAATATAAATAATCTCAGCAAAGATACATATAAATCAAAATTCCTCTATGGATTTGAAAAAGGAGGGACTATAAATGTGTTATGCTGAATTATTCATATTTTATTTTATGATAAATTTAGTTGTTTATACATTTTTAGGATTTTATAAAATTTAGGAATTTTATAATAAATTTAGTTGAAAGCTTTTTCAATGACTGGCACAAAACACAAAATTATAATTAAATAAAATATTTATTTTATCAGTGGAAATATTTATTTATCAGTGGTAGTCTGAGAAACTACCAGTTTTTGAGCCAACATTAAAAAAAACAATGAAAACATTTTTAATTAGTGGAAGATCTAAAAATGTTCTGTTAATTTTTTAAATCAAATAAATTTCATACTGTTTTATTTATTCCAGGTTGAATGTGGCTTGAGTATACACTCAAGTTTAGTAATGTTTGAGCACAGAGAAGAGAAAGATAAATCATTTACCCCATCACTTTTTTTAGGAAAGAAAGCTGAGACAGAAAAGATGGTACATCTGATAAAGAGAGAACAAAGAATAAAGCTATGATATTTTCCTGAGACTCTTGAGGCTTTCAAACAAGTATCCTAGGTAGAGTATGTAGAAGATACACTCATAATATAGGGTCTCTGACTACAATAGTAATAAGAAAATGGAAATAAGTAAACTAAAACAAGATTTGTAGTCTAATTACTAATTTCAATTTAGGTTATGAAACATAAGGAATTCAGAGATCACAAAAGTTGACAAGGATGTGGAGAAAAAGTAACATTCATACACTGTTGGTGGGAATGGAAGGCTAGTCCAGGCTCAATGGAAAATAATGTGGTCATTTCTTGAAACTCAGAAAATATACCTACCATATGACCCAGCAATCCTACACCTAGTTATCTATGCAAGAATATGAAAACACCTATTCAAAGGCCTATTTGACTCCTAGGTTCAATGCAGTACTCTTTACAATAGGCAACCTAAGGAAACAATCTAAACCCAAGAACAGATGCAGGGTTTAAGAAGATGTGGGAGATATACACAGTGGAATACTGCTCAATTATTTAAAAAAAAAAAGAAAAGAAACTTGCCATTTTTGTCTGCATGAATGGAACTAGAGGGGATTATGTTAAGTAAATATCAGAAAGAGAAAAACATAAACACCAGATAATTTCACTCACATGTGGACTCCAACCAAAGCAAAGAAACAGATGGGAATCAAACAGAAACAAACCTTAGAAATCTTCCTGTAGAACTGAGTTTACCAGAAAGGAAGGGTGGGTTTGGGTGAAGGGGAGGAAAGAGGCCCAATGTACTGTTATACAGAATTTTGGAGCTTTGGGTGTGGTATGAACTTATATCCCTAAAACATACATACATACATAGCATTATGTACCAATGTGATATCAATTAAATAATTTAATTTTTAAAAGTGTAACATATGATGTAGCAAGGAGAGAAAATTCTTAGTTATGAGTTTTTCTGACCACTGAAAAACTATCTAATAGGTCCCCACTTTTGATGGCACACAGTCCAGAAAAAAGAACAATCAGTTTTTCTGGCTCAGAAACTGAATCAAATAACCACCCTGTGCCTTGAGTGAGATAACGATAAAATGAACCTTATTTCTCATAAGTGTCCCTTTTGCCAACTGCTCACAAATTGTAGGTTGGCTTATTGAAGGACTCCTGTGTCAATGATGCTGTCACTTTGTCATTTGGCCTCTGATAAAACCAGCCATTTTTGCTCTTTTTAAAAAATGCTCTTTTTTCCTCAGGTTTATAATACCTCTAATATCCATCAGAAGTTCTTGAATTCTTATTATATTTTTCTATCTCTTCAGTCATGGATGTTGTAGAGGAATATAGAGAATAATTTCATGATTTTCAAGTAAGGAAGGCCTTCCCAGGCCTGATAGGAACTAAATAATCTCAAAAGGATGAAATATGGCAAATACAAATGATAACATAATCCCAGCCATAAATAACTCCCAAACTTCATAAGAAGCAGTCCAGAAAACAATCACAATCTCAGAATTAAAAAAAGTAAACTCAGAAATGGCAAAAGACCTTGGAAATATTTAGGATACCCTTTACAGTCTAGGAGAATTTTAGTCAGCATAAAAATATGCAGAAGACCACCTTGATAGAATACAAGATTCTGGAAAATCTTATGAGAGATTCTGAGTCAGTTGTCCTGAGGGTAGAGAAATTAAGATCTGCATTTGGAAAAAAAACTGTTATTTTTTATGATGCCAGTCCACAGAACACATTGACCTAGTTTTCTTGAATAAAATACTGGGAGTGGAATTAGATAATAGTGTGTGAAAGATGTGAGGCTTTGAGGCAAGAAAGAATCTCTCCCTCATGTTTTCAAAGAACTGAAGGTAGATGAGAACAGAGGAATTATAATAGGCAAAGATTGTGAAGTAAGAAGGATGTTGAAAATTTGGTCTGAGAACCTAGAAATCAGATTGACATCAAACCAGACATCAAACCAGAATTCCCAAACCCAGTTCTGCTACCAGTTTATTGTTACCTAACTCACTGTCCTAAATGTCAAAGAACCATTTTTTTTACCTGGAGGTCTCCAGTAAAATCTACATGGATCTTGAAATCCCAAAGATCCAGACATTTTCTATGAGACATAAAAGTGTCCGTGTGGATGGGCACTGTGTTGCAGGTTCCCTCCTATGTTTACAGCCACACTCTGGTTTACAAATTACACTTAAGAAATGAGAAGGAAAACAGGGTGGCCTTGGTTTTGGAACCATTGTGTCATCAAGAAGCAGAGGTGTTCTCACTTATGATGTAATGATGACCCCAATAGGCAGAAATCAGACAAGTAAGCCTCTCTCCGGAAAGGAGAAACCGTAGTAGAAAACCTGTTCTAGAAATAAAGCTCCATCTTCCCCAAACATTTTCATTTGAAAGGAGTATATGATGATTTTCTCGAGGCTTCTGTAGCCAGACTATTTGTGTTAAAATCAAAGCTCTACCACTTGTTGCCTTTAAGGACCAGGCCCCTGTTTCCTGAACTGCCATATTGTTGGCTAGAGCATGGGGTGAGGGAAAGAGAAACTATAAAAGATACAAGAGAGTAGATGGTAATGTCTTTCTAGGAATATGCTAACTATGCGTATGTTGACATGAATAACTTTTCTAAAACAGTCCACAAACTATGGCTCTGAGACTAGATCTACCCAAACATGTGTTTTTGTAAATAAAGTTTTGTTGAAATTTAGTTAGACCCATTCATCTAGAAATACAGATGCTTACCTAAGGGAGCAAAATGCTAGCTTGAAATATCAGGGTCTTCACACAAGCATTCTGCTGATTCCTGATGTAAGAAATCACATTGAGAAAACAAGGGAACAGTATACAGACATTGTATATTAGAAACAATGTATATGTGCCTCCAAATGCTCATATCTTTCCAAGGTAGACTAGGGGGAAAAAAGAAAAACTGTTTTGTCTCCTGTGTCTATGTCTTTTGAATTTTCTATTACATCAAATATATTATATACATATATATAAATAGCCCTATGCTTACGAAAACATTGATGTTCAGTTAAATATAAACATATACAGAAATATCAAACTGCTTTATAACTGGATCACGCTGAGGCCACACAATAAAAGTTGCAGAGTCATTAGCACTCTGGCTACATTAAAAGTATTTGAGCTAATTGATCTAATTGATCATACTTACTGATCATTCTTCCATTAGGAAAATTAATATTTAAAATCTCTTTGATAGGATTGCTTAATTGTATTTTTGCAGATCTTGATTTTTAATCATTTTAAGTGTTCCCAATGTCATTTCCTCATGAATATTATAATAAACTTGAAATACCATATTACAAATATTCTGTTCCTAAAAACCATTTTTTTCTACAGTCTCTTATTAAGTAACTCCACTTGTTATCTGCAGAACACTAGGGGAAACTAGCTGATATCTTTTGCCTTCCTTTATCTCTATCACTGAGCTATAATTTCTGGCAAGGTTTATTTAGACTTGTCTGGTCTGGGTCACACACCAGAGGTGTAGTCTGTAGTACAAACAACCCCCAAATTAATATTAAATTAACACTACAAATATCTCTCGCTCATACTGCATTTCCAACTCATCTTCAGGATATTTTGCTCCACTTAGTCACGCAGGGACCCAGGATGACAAATGCTCTATATAATTGTGACTTTACTGTCTAGAGTATGTGGCCACAATGCCATGCTAGGGGAAAGGTGAGTTAGAAATGTTAAATGTGCCCAAATCAATCTATAGTGTATCCACAGAACCAGTCACAGTCATAACCATTATTATGGAGCAGAAATGCCTATAATAATAGCATTGCCAATAATGCTCTTCTTTCCACAAACTAGTTATATTTTGTTAAAGGGACCGCACAGCATTTCATTCAGAGTTTCGACTGTTGAAATCACTGTCAGATAACACAGCATTTTTACTTTCAAATGCTAAGGCCAACATTCATTTGTTCAGCAAGGTAAAAATATAATCTGGTTACAGAGACTCATTGAGATTATTGGCTCAGAGCACTACTTCTCGATACCAGCTGCATATTGGAACCTTGTGGGTAGCTTCAAATATTACTATCTGATAATCTCCAAAAGATTCTATTCAAAAGATCATCCAATATATCTAGCCTCAGCATTAAAAGTAAATTCAGCTGATTTCCATAAAGTTTCAGATTCAATAAAACTTTCATCTGGGTTCCTAAAAGCTCAATAAATGATTTTAAACCTTAATGTTGTTGAGATGGTCATAAGGGTGAAATGCAAAGGTCAACTTTGTCCCCTCTGGAGACATAGTTCTTTATTTCACTCAATTTTAACTTCCCATCTTAGTAGGACTTCTTAGTAGTACTTCTATGTCTATCACTCACCTCTATATAGCAAAAATCTTAAATATGCTGTTCCTGTCAGTTTGTTGGTAAAATCTTTAAAAAGTCTTTTGAGGTTCTCCTCTGTTAAAGACTAAATTGTGTCTCCCTAAAAATATATATATATTGAAATCTTAATTCTTAGTACCTACAAATGGGACTGTATATCAGATCATGCCTGTAAAGAGGTAATTAAAATAAAATTAAGTCCTATTGGATTGCCTCCACTTCAATCTGATGCTGTCCTTATTAAAATTTCAGAACACACACAACACAAAGGCCAAGGATGATATGGCAAATACAAAGAGGTAGCCATCCACAAACCAAGAAGACAGCAGAAACCAAACCAATCAACACCTTTACTTCAACTTCTAGGCTCCAAATGTATGATGAAATAAGTATCTGTTGTTTAAAACACTCCATCTGCCGTTTGTTGTGATGGAAGTCCAAGAAAACTAACATACTCTCTACAAAGAAAATCCAGGTCATCAAGAATGACATTTCTATCCCCTCAATCTTCACTCATTGTGGATTGAGTAATGTTTCTTATTGTTACATATTTGGGGGGATAAGGCAGAGAGAAAGGAACACTTTCATACTGCTGATGGGAATGCAAACTGATCCAGTCACTATGGAAAGCAATGTGGAGGTCCCTCAAACAACTGAAAAATGAAATACTATTTGATCCACCAATCCCACTTCTGGGAATCTACACAAAGGACACCAAAACACGAATTCAAAAAGACAGCTGTGCTTGTATATTTATGGCACCACTATTTACAATAGGCAGGAAGCAATCTGAATGCCCCAAAACTGATGAATGGTTGAAAAAGGTGTGGTATAGGTGTTCTTTTGAATGACTGTATTTATATACTTTGGTGGGATTGCTGGGTCAAATGGTAGTTTCATTTTCAGTAGTTGGATGGAGCTAGAAGGAATCATGTTAGTGGAAGTAAACCAGAAAGAAAAAGAGAAATACCAAATGGTCTCACTTATATGTGGGCTATAGGGAAAACAAACAAACAAATAGACAAGAAAAATTTAAAACTGTCAACAGAACTGAAGCTTAGAGCCAGAGAGGTGGAAGGGGGCAAAATCAGGGGAGGGATGGGCACAAGCAAGAGATTAATATGGTTCAGAGTGATAAAGTGGTGGAAGAACCTCAGGGAACATAGACACATGTGTGTGCAATCAATTTTTACAAAATTAAATTAAAAAACAAAGAAAAAGATGTGTATTTACACAATGGAATATTATTCTGCAATTAAAACTGACAAATATGGTGCATTTGTGATAATATGGATAGACCTAGAGGGAATCATATTAATGGAAGTAAGTCAGAAAGGAAAAGACCATATGGTCTCACCAATAGATGGGCTATAGGAATAAAAAACAAAAGATCAAGAAAAAGTCAAAACAAGCTAAGAACAGAACTAGGGCAAGCAGTTAGGGAAGAGGGAGCAGAAAAGGGCAAGGAGAAATCAGGGAAAGGAGCAACACAAGAAGATCACCAGGTGATAAGGTGGAGGGAGAACCCGAGTGTGCAATGATGTATATATGTATACATAAATGTATAACAAAGATACAGTGACAGAAATGTATGACAAATATACATAAATGTAAACTACAAAATGACTAATAATAAAAAATCCAGTAATGACCTGGATATCCATATTAGAGAAACATAAAACATTTATGAAGATTGACTTAAAACATAAGCATCTTCAAAAAACAAAAGATAATAAACAACCAAAACAGAAAAAAACAAACAAAAAAAATTCCAGGGAGATGTTTTAAGGAGTTGATACAATTACTCATGACATTTCATTTTCTACAATCTTCATCCTGCTCATGAGAAATTTGTATGCCAACAGGTGGGTTTAAGACTGCATCACCACTCTCCTTTCATTTGCCTGTTAACTGCCTCTTTCCCCAGGCTTCTGGACAGTAAGGACTCTGCTTGTACTGGGACTCAGCAGTTATTTAGGCAAGAACTTATTCAAGAACCCTGAACCAGTGAACAGAGAGAATGTTGCAAACCAAAAGTTTAATGTGCTCATCTTTAAGAGAACCTTACCTTGGCCTCTCTTAAGAGAGAATAACATCTTATGAATATTCTGTTCTTTTAAGAAAGCAAGCTCCTATATTCCCAGACCCTCTCTAGTACAGATTTCTCCCACTAACAGCACATTCCTATTTTTTACATGGTGATTTGGTCAGCAATTTGGGGTTTGGGAATGCTGCTAACATTAATTCATATAGAAAAATTTTGAAGATTCCCAGAACTTAAAAAACCTACCAAATCATACTCACCATTCTACTTTCCGGTAAGAGGAATAAATCTGTATGGTGAGGGGGGCAGCTGTTGGAAAGATTACCTATTCTATTGATATTACTGTATTACAGGTAGCTGGATCACTGGATGCAAGTTATCTATGGGTTAACCTACACAGGAAGGTTATTAACTTCATTTTCACCTTAGTCCCCATTCTGAAACACCAGGGGGAATGCTGCAGAGATTCCATAAGCAATCTTGTTTCATACACGTGAGTCAACTGAGAAAGGAGTATTGTCTAGATCTGACAAAAGTCATGCTGTGAAAAATGGATTGAGTGATCCATTTTCTAAAGTGGTCATTCCATAGTAGTCAGTGAATCAGAATTACTTGTGAGACTTTGAAAAATTTTAGATTACTTGGTCATCCCCAGGGCTCTATTTAAGTAGAACTGAAGTTTGAAGTAAGAATCCCTGCTTATAAAGAGAATAGTAGGTTATCTTGTTTGAATAGGCTTGGGAATCATTGCTTGAAGGCACTATTTTAGATAATAAATTTAATCTCCTTACTTGTTTTCATCTCTTATTGCTTTAAAAATATCTAGTAAGTTGTCTTAGTAGTTCCAAGATATATTTATTCCGTTCAGCTTCAATCTTCATATTCCCTAGCTCACAATCTATCATCTTATTTATAAACCTAAAAACCTAGTAAAAATGTAATAACAATCAAAGTCCTTCTGAGAGAGGATGAGTTCTTTGATGGAATGTATGGATTTTGTCTCATATTTAGCTATTTTCCTTCAGTCGCTCTTCTTACTCACCTGCAACTACCCCTTCCACCTTACACTCATTCTCTCTACCACCACTAATTTTCCAAGCCTGGACTGTGTTCACATGTCTTCCAGAAAGTTTTGGCTCTTATATTTTCCAATATAAGATAATGCAGATTCAGATACAACCGTGATTTTCATTTCTTTGCATGAGAGAGTTAGGTGTTTGGAAATATTTGTTTATTGGAAGCTCATCAAATTTTTATAAACACCCAAAGCACTTACTATGTACAAGGCACTCTTTGAAAACCTCTTAAATTGTTTAATGTCAACAACAACCATACAAGGGTTTCTGCTCTTATGTATTCACAAATGAGAAAAACCAAGACAATGCCTCTTTGTGTATAAAAAAGAGGAAAACTTGTTTTGTGTATAAAAAAGAGGAAAATCTGTAAAAAGTTGATATTGGGGGGAGGGGGAGCCTAAAAATGTACCTTGTAATCCTAGCTTTTCATGTAACTGCATGGTGATTAATTATAATCTATTCTTTTGCATTTATAGAATTGTGAAACTATACCATCTTTTTTTTAATTTTCCCTACTATGAAAGAAAAGCACAAAGCATTAAATCTGTTCAATATCCAAAATTCTGCCTCCCATCATGCGATGATTAATTTTATGTTTCAACTTGACTATGCCATGAAGTGCTCAGATTAAACATTGTCTCTGGGTGTTTCCATGAGGATGTTTCTGGATGAGATTAGCATTTTAATTAGAGACTCAGTAAAGAAGATTGTCTTCACCCCCAAATTAGACTGGTATCTTCCAAGCCATTAAGGGCCTGTGTAGAACCAAAAGCAGAAGAAAGGAGAATTCATTCCAATCCTGTTAAACTGGAATATGTTCTCCTCTTGTCCTTGCCTTGAAATGTATGCCATCAACAACCCTGGTTTCCAGACCTTAGGACACAAACTACCAACTACAGTAGCACTTCCCTTGAGTCTGAAGCTTGCAGATGAGATATTGTGGTACTTTCAGTCTCCATAATCTTGTGAGTCAATTACTACAATAATAACTGGAGTGATATTAGCAAAATGATCAAGTAAGTCATGTCTCATATATCAATAATTTGACATCTACCCACATACAAAAGTGGCTTTATGGAAACTTTGCCTTCTCCCAAAGACTGATTACATGGACCTGATTACATGGACCTGATACTGACCTGATTACATGAACCTGATACAGAAATAGCAATTAACCCTGAGAATGTAGGCACAGTCTCACTGAACTTTGGTCTGTCACCAAAACCCACACATCAAGGAATTCTGAAGTGACACACCCTCATAGACACACCCAGAAATAGTTTAATCTGGGCACCTAATGGCATGGTTAAGCTGACACATAAAATTAATCTCAGAGTTCTGGAAGGCAGAATTCTGGATACTAACACACTCAATGCTTTTTGCTTTTTCTCTTATACAAGGGTACAATATGGTATAGTTTCCAGCAATATGGATTCATTTCTTAATTTCATAAATGCTAATGCAAAGTGACATCAAATAACAGGTACACAGACTTAGGTTCTGGCTTCTAACCTTGAAATAGTTGTAGGGTTCAACATAAGTGAATCTCAAAAGGCAGACCATTCAGTAGGTATGTACCAGAAAGTATTACAGTATGATTTTAGTATATATGCAGATTATAAAACAAGCAAAGTGAATCTATGAAGACTATAGCCAAAACAGTGGATAACTTTGTGGAATTATTGCTGGGGAAAGGACAAGATCTCTGACTTGTAGATAAGCTACTAAGATACTTTTTGTGGTGTGGAGGAGACTATGTACATCTTACATGGAAGATGGTAAAGAGGTGATACTGGAAAATAATGTAAAAGCTACTTGGGTCTCAGTTCACCAAATTGGAGTAAAAGTAAATCATGAGTCTGATTATAGAACTTCTTGCATAGGTAGTTTTTCTGAGCACTCAGGAAATTTCAGTAGTCATTTCACTTCTGAAAAATTATTCATTGATTGATTAATTTCATTAGATCTAATATGCTCCAATATGCAACAAGGAAATAACAGAATTGTTCTCTGGGAGATGTTCAGAAAATAACTCTAATTTTTTAAATATGAATAAACCTGCAAATTGGTAAGCTACTTCTAAGAGAATTATGTTTGTCAACTGCTTATTAAGAGTAGTGACTTTTGTGTCAATCAGCATGGTCTCTAAGTTCTGGTTATGAGCTCATTTTACCTAAATTTATTTTTATTTTCATTTCTAAATCATTGTCTTTTTTTTTCACATGTTTCTATTGAATTTTATTCAATTTCATGTATACTTTAGAGCACTGAAAGATAAAGAGACTATCAAACTCTTTGCATGAGCACACTTTTCCAACAAGAACAACAAAAATCATCAAATCCATAAAGGGAACGACTAAGGAAGTAGTTTTTAAAAATTAATGTCAACAAAGAAAAGTTTAAGCAATCAATTTGGAAAACACTTTGAGCATAAATGCCACAAAATTACCAAAAAAAAGTCTTTAGTCATATTAATCAGAAAAAAATAGAAACAAACTAGTGAAAATATAAAAATCCTTGGTAGGTCAATTGTTTCAGTAGCAGAACCATGTAATAAACATAAATGATTTATGAATTTAATCATATAAATGAAAGTTATAATTTTCTGAGGCAAGTTTAATCACAAAAAAAAAGCAAATAAACAAAGCGTCTGCCATTAACAATGTCAGAAAACCATCTGCAATTAATACAGGCATATATATTAAACAAAGGTGAAAAATCTCATAGAAGTAAATAAAAGTATAAAGTTAGTTTATACAAAAATAAATGCTGAATGAGGTTTAAAAGCTGTTAACCTAGTTAATCAATAAGAATAATATAGTTTTTTTCAACTTCAATTCTGATAAAGAATTCAAAGATTAATGAAAGTCAGTATCAAAGATAGTATAAACTGGTATATTTTGGGAGAACAATTTTGAGAAACACAAAAAAAATTCCTGTCTTTCAACCATTTCCAGTTCCAGGTATACCAAAAACAATGTGCATGAGTTTACACATATATACTTAAGGATATTTATTGCAAAATCCCATTGGTTCTCTTTTTTGGATAATTGAAAATTCATAATTTAAAACTGAATTCTGATTTTAAAAGGTTCATAAGGTATATACATTATATTATATATTGTATTATGTAGTGCTGTCAGAGGCCTTTGAGGAAAGCCTTTGAGGAAGCATTTAATGGCCAAAAACATTAATATTTCTGCAGCAGAATCTATGAATATTCACATTAGATGGAATAAATATAGATAAAATAATCTTAAGTAAGTTTGAGTCATGTTTTGACACCAAATGAAGTCAGATGGGTTTAGCTTGACATCCAAAGTAATGGGAAAGCACTTTCAATTTTAAGTATGCTTTGGGTTATGGAATTACAATATATAAGATTATATTAGAAAAAATCTATAAACTGAATAAATGTCCATCAAATAGTAATCTTCAATGTTCTTCTTAGCATGAATATTAAGCAACAATTTTTAAGCAGTAATAAAATCAACATTTAAGATACAAATGTCCAAGATATATGATAAAGTAAGATTAACAAGTTTCAAGGTAGCAGTATTACCTACTTTTGTACAGCAGGATTTCTGGTGACCTTTCTTTCTTTCTTTTTTGAGAAAAATAATTGGCATGCAAATATTCGAAGGTTACAGAAAGGAGGCATACAGATTTTTAGAGAGCCTTATTTTAGGTCTCAACTACTTCTTTTAATAAATATTGAAGGGCTCCCCACCAACATCACAACACAGGTCTTCCTAGGATATGTCACTTTGACACGTGAATCATTTCAAATTTAGGACAATTAAGACCCTACAGTTTCAACAGAGATTTTTACTACTTCCTTAACTACTTAAAAGAATGAAAATAGGGGATAGTATTGCATATTAGGGTTTTACCAGACATATTTTTTCTATTCCAAAAACTCTATCAGTACAAACATCTAATCACTAAATATCTGGTCTTTATCATCTATGATTCCTCTCTTCATGAATTTGTTGATGCTGGCCTTGTGGTCTAGTACATGATAGGCTCTAGAGAATAACCCATGTGCACTTGAGAAATATTTGTATTCAGTTTTGTGTCCTGTAGATGTCTTTTAGGTCCATTTGGCCTAGGTGTTCATTTAGAGTTACTCTTTCCTTCTTTATTTTCTGTTCTGTTGATCTATCTCTTGGTGAGAGTGGGGAGCTGTTCCTGCTGTTGCTGATGATGGTGACAGCAGTGGTTCCAGCTGACTGTGGGTGTCAATATAGTGACTGTCTCTGGAGGAACTATATGCAGCTATAATGGTGTTGTGCTCTCTCAATCTCCAAGTCTCTCCAGGAGCCAGGTGTCCCCAGATGGAGTCAGCTAGTGTTGGGGTTGGAAGTGATGCTGCTGATGATGATAATGACAGTGGTTGTGGGTGCCTCCTCAGTGGTGCACTAATGGCAATGTGACTGCTGGCTCTAGGAGACCTGCTTTTCTCCGAGCTGTCTTATACCCTTGTGCCTTCACTCTATAGCTTTTAACTTCCTAGAAGTGATCTGATGACCTGTTTCAAGAGTCTGAGATTTTCTGGGATATTGTATCAATCCTTTTACCATTCTTTAAGTTATATTTTTCAAGAGAGTGATTGTTTTTAGTCTCCCTGTTCTGCCATATTGTCTAAAAACCTATACTCCCATTTTCACTCACTGACCTTGGAATCTACATTTATGCAGAGTTCTTGCATGAATGTAATAATGTCTGAGTTTTTCTCTTACTAATTTGTTTGATGTTAACTCAGCTATTCAACCAACTTTTAAAGAAATCTCTCCAACACCCTCAATGGTGTTTAATAGGAAATTTATAGGTGGATCCACTAAATAAAAAAGATTTTCCCCAATATTAATGGTGCCAGACTATATATTAGGAAACAAAGAAAATATGAGAATAATTACCCCAAAGTAACTAAAAGTATAAAACAATAAAAATCAAGTCAGAAATAAAGAAAATAGAAAATATGAACAAAATTTTTAAAAATGAGCATGAATAAATCTCAAAAGAATTATGCTGAACAAAAGGAGCTGAACTAGAAAAATAGAGAGTACAAACTACATGATTTCACTTCTGGAAGTTATGGAAAATGAAAAATAATTCATAGTGACAGAAAGCAAATGAGTAGATACATAGGAAGGAGCGAAGAGAGAAAAGGACTATAAAGAAGCATGAGCAAACCTTTGAGGGTGATGGATATACTCATTGCTTTGATAATGGTAATGGTTTCATGGTCAAGTACCTATGCCATGACCCATCAAATTATACACTATAAATATGTGCAGTTAATTGCATGTCAACCATTTCTCACTAGAGCTGTTACCAAAGAATATAGTGAAAATCAATTGACATGTACAAGGTTATTCTGCATAATGTACAGAAATAATAAATTCAATGCAACTTAGATGCCTAGGAACAAAGAGTATGTTAAATTATGCTCATTCAACTCTGTAGAGAGAAAACATATATCTTTATTCATGAGACAATTGTTAAGAACACACACACTCAAAATAAAAACAATGTGGAAAAGAAAAGCAGACAAGGAACAAGAGACATATCTGGAAAATATACATGAAAAAGTATGTTACTATCAGCATTGGGACATTGGTAGCTAGAAGACAGGAATGCGGGGGTGTATTTTTTCTTATATATCTTGGGGGGGGTTATATAGGTTTAGAGCACTGCATATGACTTAGGGCACAGGTCCACACTCATAAGGTTACATAACCATTCAATGCCCACCACCAACGCAATCACACCTATTCTGTTGAATTAGATAGCTTGTACTTTGTGATGTTGGACAATTTGCTTAAACTTACTGTCTCTTAATTTTGGTAAAAAATCAAACAGATAATAATGTCTACCATACCATATTTATATTAAATGAGCACTTAGAACACAACAGTCATTGTGGAAAAACATGCAATATGTTTTTGATATCATTATTCCTAGCATAAGTTCAGTTAACCATGATTGGGTGTCAAAAAGGGTTGCTTGATTTTGTTAACACTTTTAGGTTACAAACATCTCAAAACACTTGCAGTTTGATTAATTTGATTCTTAAATTTTGTTACATTGGAATGACTCATTAACTCTAGATAGCAAGTTCCACATTTGCAATCATTATTTCAAATGCACAGTGCTATAGAAGAGGAGGGCTCTTGAAAACAATTTGTCATCTTTATTCAAATGATGTGGCCTCATTTGTGATTGTGTGGTCTACTGTGAACTTTAATCTCAGTCCAAACAAGTAACTCAAAATTCCAAAGAATGAGATATAAGAAGTACACACACACACACACACACACACACATACACACACGCAGAGAGAGAGACAGAAAGAGAATAAAAAAGTTCTGAGAGTATAAGTGATCTGTCCATGGTTAGTGACACTGAATTAGTAGAAGCCAGGACATAAAATTTTATCTGCATTGAACTAAAGTTCAAAACATTGCAGCATATAATCTCTAACTATTTATATCTTCCCAACAAGTAATGTACATAGAAAAGTTCTAATCCACTCAGCTCTCATTCTGGGCTTATAAAACAAAATAATAATAAAACAACTGAGAATACTGTTTATATACAAGTTTATAAAGCAAGTGACTGGAAGATGTAGACAAGATTACAACTTTTCTGACATATTTCCTTTCTTTTGATCCATATGATCTTCTCTTTCCTTTTCTTGACACTGAATGTTTCAAGTAGCATCTAAGACCCAGGGAATCTCAGAAAGACCTGAATTCTTGCACTGCACATTTCTGAAGTATGTGTGATAAATTTCTTAGTTGAGTGATTCACTGATCTTCCTCACTCTATGAAGTGAAAGGTTTATGACTCAAACAGAAAACAGGTTCAAACCTATGTCACATACCTCTAAAAACCTTATTATAGTGTATGTTCTATCACATACATTACAATAGATTGCAATGGTAAATCAGCAATGAAACAAATGTACATGAGATTTGTGGATTGAGGTTATCATTTCATTCCTTTGTTTTATATCCCTCTGATGTATGTTTCTGAGATATATTGTGGAGACAGATAAATTGTCTTGAAGGGGAAATTCTGGTCCTTGCAAGAGCTGTAGCAGAAAGGCTCTCACTCCAAGTTTACAGCATCCTTAACCAAGCACAGATAAGGTGCTTATCAACCATCTCTGATGACAATATAAACATTGGCATGCTCCTAACTTTGCACAATTTTTAGAGTATTGTTTCTCAGAAAATTTCATACCTTTCCTGAAAAAATTAAAATAGCTAGCTGTATTTCTACAACCCCATTTAATGGATGAAATTCTTAGGCACAGAGCAATAAGTTAATTTTCTCAAGATCACAAGGGCAAGTCTATGATTTGAATCAAATTACTCTTATTTTCTGGTATTCTGTTCTTCATTGTTTGAAAATCAGAAAGTCTCTCTTAAACAAACAATGATTACTTAGATTTGATGGATACTAGGACATGTGAGCTTAAACACATTCTCACTTCAATCCAAGGATGTGACAAAGCTTGTTTAGCTAGAGTTTTAATTCCAGGTTTCTGGTGTGAATTTATTAATAAACCTCATTTCCTAGATTTCCTTTGTCTTTTTTTTTCTTTTCTCACTCACTTTGCTTTATCTTGCTATATTTTATGCATTCCCTGCTAACTACCTTACGTTGCTTCTGCAGTAAACAAGTACACATATAAATACATACCAAAGCAGTCACCTCAGAAAGGGAATGGTGGGTAGTGACATAAAAGTGATAAACCTGCAATTAGTCAGTAATTACTTCATTACACTTCCATCATTCCCTTTCATTAAAATTCATTATCTATATTTCTACAAAATTATCACCAATTTATCATAGATTAGGGATTTAAAGATCTATGAATTCAGAATATAGGTTTTATGTCAATATAGATAAATTGAATCCATCACTTAGTAATACCAATAAGGTAACCAGAATTAAACCTAAAAGGAATAAACTTGCAGAAATACTGTTTGCTAGTTTCCCATGTATACCACCAAGAGTATTCAAAAATGGATTGTCAAGACCCCATAGGGAATAATTTGGGATTGTTAATTTTGTACGTAGATACTTTCTAGTAACCTTCCACATCTCTTCTATCTCATTCTGGATCTCTTCATCACATGTGAATACAGCATAATTTCCTTTCCCTTGTCTTTAAAATAAAGCAAACCACAGGTCTGGGATTTAGATATCAAAAATGTTACAGAGAATGCAATATAACCCCTGTATTTTACTCAAAAGAGAACTAAGTCCCAGTATTGCTAAATAATTATTACCTAGGATCATACTACTTAGTTAGACCTACTACCAGGACTAGAATCCAGGAACTGAATTCTAATGCATTGACATTTCTGGTAAAATCAGTGCAATTTTTCCATTAAGAAGTTTTGGTTAAAAGACTCCTAGTTACTATTTTGTCAAGTACAAATTAAGTCTACAAAGTTCAGCAAGCTTATTAATTACTCAATATTTCCACATCTTCAAAACTGAATTCTCTCTTTTGGAGAAAAGTGAAAGATGAATTTTTGAGAAAGTATATACTACATGTCTGAAATTTTATTCCTAATGAAATGTTAAGAACCTAAGTATACCGCAGATATTACAAAATTTCTTGGTTACTCAGCATTTTGATTTGCCAGCAGCAACAAATGACTGTCCTGCTACTCCAGCTCAGAGAAACAATTTCATTTGACAAAAGGAAGCAAGTGGTGATTCACTCCACATGAAAGCAAACATATTATATTACACACTGAGTGTTCATGACATAACCTGGCACCCTTTCCCTCACCACACTGTGCTGGTATATGGATGTGGGACTTTGAGATAGTAAATTGGTGATGGGTGATGAAGTGAGGAGTCCTTCTGAATGGGATAAGTTTGCTTAGAGGAGACACAAGAAATGATTTCTTTCTCTACCAGGTGAGGCTACAGCAAGAATGTAGCCAAATGCAAACCAATAAAATAGATTTCTACCTGACATTAAATACACCAGAACCTTGACCTTGGACTTCCCAGCCTCTAGAACTGTTACACACAAAAGTCTGTTGTTTAAGTCATTCAGACTATGTCATTCTGATATAGTGGTCCTAACTGTCAAAGCACTTTTAATTCATCTAGTGTCTTAAAGTTTCCTAAATGGAACTACTTAAAGAGGCTCTATTTGAATGGCATATTAAATCAAATCAGTAACACATTATTAAAAGACATTCATAAGGAAATCTTGTTAAGAAATAATTTTTTCCTCTGTGAATAAACATTGCTAACAAATTGAGATGAGTGTCAAAGGTGAAGAGGATAGATTTAAAGTAGTGAGAGTTTTTTATTCTTATTTTGTTTTCAGTGAAAACTGTAACAAGATTTTCAGATCTATGTCATAATCAACAGAAAAGACATTAAGAGTTAGGTTTCACTAACTTTTACTAAAAGATCAGGAGAAAGACAAAACTTGCAGGCTGTCCATAGATCTGAGGCCTAGAGTAGCAGAGAAAAGGGATCAAAACAGGGTAAGAAAAAGAAAAAGGGACTGTGATGATGCTCACCAGTGCCATAGTAGTGGGCTACAGGAACTAATACAAGGGAAGAAATCAAATACTGTCCAAAAATTAACAATATAAAAAAATATATAATTAATTAAAAATAAAAATACAATGCTCAAAATATTTATTAATTAAAAAAGAGTTTAATCTACTAATTAAATTTTATTTCACTAAAACTACTTTTAACACACAAGCCAGCAAGTATTACAGGAGACCTGGGCATGGATTAGCATTCCAGGGAGGCATGGCATTGGCACTCGGCATGCTTCTTTCAGGTGTAGCGTGTGGCCTGTGACCACCATCAGGAACTCAGCGGAAGTGCACAGCTGGACTTGTGAGGACATGAGTCAGCAAGTATCACTGGCACTTCTCAGTGCCAAGAAAAAGAACAGAGAATCAAGAAACACCCACAGCCTAGTAAAATGTTCCCGTCTGTGCTAAAGAAGAGGGAGACAAGCCCAACCTGAACTGTGAATACCTGCAGACAGCATAATCTAAGGAATCATATAATAGTAAGTTTCTCTTAACAGGGGGGGTGGGGGGTGGGGTTAAAAACTCCCAAGAAAGTAAAAGAAGACCCCATCATTGGAAAACCACATCCAGAGTATCTAACACAGTATCCCAATGCATAGAGCAAATCTGAAAACAAACAGGAAGGCAAAAAAGCCACAAATGTTCAAAAAAGTCCCTCAAGAAAAAGTATTCTACCAAAAGAAAGACATCACTCACAATCCAATAATGAGGACACAAAAGAATTAAGTCTCCAGTCAGACAATGAACCCCAACTGACCATAAAAAAAGAAGTCAAAGAGATGAAAGAAGAGTTAGAAAAACTAACAGAGAAAATAGCTATGAGTAATTCAATGAAAGATAAAAAAGTGAGAAAGAACCCCAACTCACATCAAATAAAATAATTAAATAGCTAAAAGAAGAAATAGAAAAACTTTTAAAAGAAAATCAATATGAGAAACTAAATCAAAGAACTAAAGGAGAAGATTGAACTCTTAAAAAAGGGAGGTAACAAAACCCAGGAAACAAAAAAAGCAATAGAAGAAGTAAAAAAGGCAGGCAAAAGTCATGAAAATGAAATAGAGGAAACTGAGGAATGCATCACCTATCTAGAAGATACTGAAATAAAAAATATCAATAGAGAGAAGGAAAGAGAAATATAAAGAAGACAGAAGAAAATCTCAGAAATATATCAAATATCTTGAAGAAAGGAAACATCAGGGTTATTGGAATACCAGAAGGAAAAGGGCGAGCCATGGATACCAAAAAGCTACTGCAGAAAAAAAATGGAGGAGAACTTCCCTAACCTAAAGAAAAAAATGAAAGTAGATGTACAAGAAGCCAAAAGTACACCAAACTACTTCAATGAAAGGAAAACCACAGCAAGACACATAATCGAAAAGTTTCCAAGAATCCAAGATAAAGAAAAAATAATGAAACTGTCTAGAGAAAGGAAACAGATAACTTACAAAGGAAAACCTATCAGGTTGACTTAGGTTGATTCATATTTTTCTGAGGAGACACTCCAAGCAAGGAGGGACTAGAGTCATATATTCAAACAACTTCAAGATAAGAAATTTCAGGCATGAATACTATACCCTGAAAAGATCTTGTTCCTATAAGAAGGCAAAATAAGAACCATCTCAGATAAACAAAGTCTTCAAAAATCCATCACCATGAAACCTCTACTCCAAGAAACTTTACAAGAAATCCTTAGACCTAAACCAAGAGAAAACTAATTAGAAGCAATAGAAAAAAAATTAGTTAACAGAACCTTGAAATAACTACCAAAATGATAACCTCAGATCCTCAAATGTCAATAATCACCTTGAATGTTAATGGTCTAAATACACCAATCAAAAGAAATAGAATAGCTCACTGGATAACAAAAAATAGAACCCAAATTTCTGCTGTGTGCAAGAAACCTGAACTCTAATGATAAACATAGGCTGAAAGTGAAAGACTGGAAAGCAATTCTACAAGTAAACCAACCCCCAGAAGAAGACAGGAGTAGGTATATTATTAGCAGATAAAGCAGACTTTAAACTGAAAAGGTGACAAGAAATAAAGAAGGACATTATATGATGGTAAAAGGGTCAATATACCAAACAGACATAGTAATTATTAATATATACTCACCAAACAAAAGAGCATCAAAATTCATTAGACAACTACTAACAACACTGAAAACTGACATTGATGAAAATACATATGTGGAATACAGTGATTCCAATACCCCACCCTCACCAAAGGACATGTCAATAGACAAAAGCTAAACAAAGCACAAAAGCTGTAAATGAAGATCTTGACCATATAGACCTAATAGATATCTACAGGACACTGCACCCCCAAAAGAAAGGAATACACCTTTTTCTCAAATGCACATGGATCATTCTCAAAAATCGACCACATATTAGGACATAGGACAAATATTAACAAATATACAAAGATTAAAATAGCACCACCTTTTTTCTCTGATCATAGAGAAATCAAATTAGAAATCAACAATAGAAAGAAAACAAGAAGAGTGTTGAAAACATGGAGACTGAACAACATGCTATTAAATGAAAACTAGGTAACTGAGGAAATTAAAGGAAAATAAAACCTACTTTAAAACAAATGACAAAGAAGACACAACATTTCAAAATGTCTGGGACTCAGCCAAAGCAGTTTTAAAAGGAAATTTCATAGCAATATAGGCTCATATGAAAAAGCAAGAAGCTAATTGAAGAAATAACCTAATATCCCAAGTTGAAGAAATAGAAAAGGAGAAACAAACAAACAAAAAACCCAGCAGAAGTCAAGAGATAATAAAAGCAGAAACAAATAATCTAGACATCAGAAAGACTACCCAGAAGATCAACAAAACCAAAACTGGTTCTTTGAAAAACTAAATTTGATAAGCCCTTTGCAAAGCTCACAAAGAAAAGAGAACACTCATTAAGAAAGATCACAAATAAAAGGAGAAATTACAACAGAAACAGTAGAAATACAAAGGATAATCAGAGCTCACTATGAACATCTATATGCAAAAAAACACAACAACCTGGACATGGTGGAAAGATTCTTTAGAAAGATAAAGTAACACAAAATTGAACAAAGAAGAAATAGAGAACTTAAATAAACCAATCACAAGCAGTGAAATCGAAGCAGTCATCAAAACTCTCCCTAAAAACAAGAGCCCAGGACCAGATGGTGTCACAAATGAATTCTACCAAACATTCAAAGATGAAATAATGCCTGCATTATTAAAATATTTCCAAAAAGTTGAGAAAGAAGGAAAACTGCCAAACACATTCTATGAAGCAAACATTACATTCATACCAAAACCAAACAAAGACAGTACTAAGAAAGAAAGCTGTAGAACAATTTCCTTAATGATAATGGATGCAAAAATTTTAAACAAAATCCTGGAAAATCGAACCCAATGATGCATAAAAAGCATTACTCACAATTACCAAGTAGGATTTATCCTAGGGGTGCAGGGATGGTTCAACTTCCAATTAACATAATCCACCACATCAACAAGAAGAAAACCAAGAAACCATATGCTCATATCAATAGATGCGGAGAAAGCATTTGTTAAAGTCTAATACCCATCCATGATAAGAGCACTTAAGAAACTGGGGATAAAAGAAATATACCTCAGCATAATAAAAGCCATCTATAAAAAACCTACAGCAAACATCATCCTGAATGGGAAAAAACTAAAATTATTTCAATTAAGATCTGGAAACAGGCAAGGATGCCCACTCTCTCCACTACTTTTTAGCTTTGTACTCGAAGTTCTAGCTAGGGCAATAAGGCAAGAGAAAGACATAAAATGGATGCAAATAGGGAAAAAAGAACTGAAGCTATCATTATATGCAGATACAATGATACAATTCCTTCTCTTTGTAGAGAACCCCAGATAATCCACAGAAAAACTACTTGAAACAATAAACCAGTTCAGTAAGGTAGCCAGTTACAAAATCAACACACAGAAGACAGTAGCTTTCCTATACACAAAAAATCAAGTAGAAGAAGAAAGAATTTTACCATTGCACCAAAAGAAAAAATACCTGGGAATAAACCTAACAAAGCATGTGAAAGAACTATACAAAGAGAACATTAAAGCACTGCTAAAAGAGATATAAGAAGACATAAGGAAATAGAAAGATATCCTCTGCTCATGGATTGGAAGAATTAACATCATCAAAATGGCCATCCTACCAAAAATAATCTACAGATTCAATGCAATACCTATAAAAATTCCAATGATATTTTTAAAGAGATAGAACAAAAAAATTACACAAATTCATATGGAATAACAAAAGACCTTGAATATTGAAAATCCTCCTGACCAAAAAAAGAGAAAACAGAGGTATTACAATCCCAGATTTCAAATTATACTACAAAGCAATAGTAATTAAAACAGTATGATAATGGTACAGTAACAGACAATCAGACCAATGGTACAGAATTAAGTGCCCTGAAATAAAACCACACATATATACTCAAATAATCTTTGACAAAAAAGTGAAAATCTTACAATGGAACGAGTACAACCTCTTCAATAAATGGTGCTGGGAAAACTTGACCAAGACATGCAAAAAAAAATGAACCAAGACAACTCCCTCACGCCAAGTACAAAAACCAATTTCAAATGGATAAAAAATTTAGATGTAAGACCTGAAACCATAGAATACATAAAGGAAAACTTGGGCAAAACCCCCCATGAAGTACACTTCAGAAATTCATTTCTGGACACATCTACAGCTAGCAAAAAAAAATTAAGGAAAACATAAACAGCTGGGACTACATCTAACTAAAAAGTTTCTGTACAGACAAAGACGCAACAGACAAAACAAAAAGAAACCCAACTGAATGGGAGGAAAATTTTGCCCTCCACAAAAGTGACAAGGCTTTAATTATAAAGAGTCATAAGGGACTCACACAACTAAACAGAAACAAAACAAGAATCCCATTCGAAAAATGGGGAGAACTAAAAAGACACTTTTCCAAATAAAAAATGGAAATGGCAAACAGGCATATGAAAAATGCTCAACATCACTAGCAATCAGGAAATGCATATCAAAACCACAATGAGATACCACCTTACACCAGTTAAAATGGCACAAATCAAAAAAACAGGCAACAATAAGTGCTGGCGAGGATGTGGAGAGAAAGGAACACTCTTATACTGCTGGTGGGAATGTAAACTGGAAAGTTTTGGAAAGCTCTGTGGATGACCCTAAAACTAATTAAAATGGACTACCATTCGACCCAGCAATTGCTCTTCTGGGAATCTACCCAAAGGGGACCTCAGTACTCATACAGAGGAACACCTGCACTCAGATGTTTATTGCAGCATTATTTATAATTGAAAAGACATGGGACTAACCCAAATGTCCCAAAGCAGATGAATAGATAAAAAAGATGTGATATATATATATATATATATATGTATATATATATATATATTACACACATAATGGAATATTGCTCATCAATTAAAAATGACTAATTTGATGAATTTACGATAACATGGATGTACCTAGAAGAAATTACATTATCAGAAACAAACAGAAAGAAAAAGACAGAAACCAAATGGTTTCACTGTATATGATGGGACATAGGAAAAATAAAGACCAAGTGGAAAAGTCCAAACAAGCTAACAACCAAACTGAAGTACACAATTTGACAGGATGAGTGGGGAGATGAATCGGAGCAGTCAGGGAGGGAAGGTGGTGGGTGAACCCTGGGGAATACATACATACATACATAAATACATATGTAAATATATACATATATATATTTCACATCTTTTTAGTCTTTAAAAGTATTTTATCTTATTTATTTATTTTATTTATCTTAATTTAAATAGCTTATTTATAAGCTATTTTAATTTAAAAATAAAATAAAGTTACTTTAAAAACTAAGAGAATATTATTAACTGTACAATCTGATGGAGAGAATTTATTAAGTTAGAAACTAGCGCTCTTTAAAGTAACTGACTTGGTTGTAGAGCTTGAACAAAAATAGGACATAAACATTTTATGCAACATAATGCTTTGCGTCTACTTTACTAGCAGGATGATTGTGGGGATTTATAGAAAACAACTGTACACTTCCTTTGGGATGAAACAGTGCTGATTTTCTGGTCCAGAGAGACGCCAGATGCTCTTATTATTCATAATCTCAAATCTCAGCAAACAACAAGCATACAAGAGGGATTATAAACAGAAGGTGAGGTCCATGTAGCACTTAATGAGAGAAAGCTCAGGAAAGGAGTGCGGCTGCTACTATTATTTCAGTGCAACCTGCTTGTTCATGCTTTCAAAAAGTGAGTGATATTTCTCACTCACTGAGGATGACAATGAGGATGGAGTGAAAATGAAGCTGTCAGAGTCCCCTGTGATTTGTGTCTCTCAATCTTAGAAAAAAGAGTAGTCCTTTGTATTTAAGCATGAATGTAAGAAACCCTGGTTTGATTTATTTTACCCTCACCTGCCCAAACTGGATTTAGAGGACTTCTTTGGTTTTTACTTATTGAATAATCTTATTTTATAAAATGTATTTTTCTAAATAAAATGTCATTTCTGTCAGAAGAATTATTTAAACTTAACTAATAGTTTATTCCTTATTTATCGCAACAATGTAAAATTAAAATGCTAAAAACTGTAATTCCTATTTGGCCATATAGAGTAACAGGGACTGGAGTCACCCTGCCATGTGAAAGCGAACAAAATACATGAAGCAATTATTACAGATCTTGGACACAGAACAGCACAGGACAAAAATACCTGAGAAAGAAAAAGAATGAAATGAGCCCTGTGACTGAAGCAGGAATTTCCAGTGCATAGAAGAGAAAGAGGAAACCCAGAAAGCCCTAGTAATATCTATGAAGGAAGGAGATGGAGCTATGGGTTCAAGGAAGGCCAGATTGCCTGAGTTCAATTTCAGAGAACTAGAGAAGAGACTAAGATAGGATACTAAAGAGATCCCATCATCCAAAATTGTACAAAGCAATGAGGCAAGACAGCTCAGTCCAGATACTCACGGTCTAGTGACAAGAGGCTCCCAACAACTCAAGGCAGCACCTGTGATAGCACTTTTTAATGTTGTACAGCTGCTTCTACTGTGATCGTGCTCACCTGCCTCAGTGACATTTTATCTGCACAGACAAAATAACTTCCAATCTTTTGACAGTAAATATTATGGCATCTCTTCCATGTCTAAGCAAAAATTATCATCTATCTTCGTAATAAATAGTTATTTTCCAGTTTCATTAAATCCAGACTTCTTAGTTAATTCCATCCTTTTCTGCTTTTTTGTAATTTTCTGGGAATGATTGTATGACTACATGAATGACCTTTTTTTTGGATTAATGATAAAATACATTCACTTCTCTCAGCACAATTCCTGGTTTCAGATTTTTCTTCTAATAAATGGGAAGAGCATTAGACCTTCAAAAGTCTCTTATTTTCTCCTGGGTCTATAGTCTTACAAAATAATTTCACTTAATAATGAAGGAAAAAGAAAAGCAATAAAGCAAATTTGTTTAAACACCATACAAACAAGATGTGTTTCCACAGGAAGAGAAGACAGGTTCAAAAGCTAATTTAAATGCTTTTAAACTTTAATTTGGCTTATGAATTTATTGGAGATATGAGTATGTGTATGTTAATACAGAGAGTGAAACAATTCTATATAATCACATTGAAGATTCAGAAAACATGTACAGTTGTCTTGGCAGACTCTGGGACAGAAGTCACTTAGGATACCCTTGGAATGAACACAGAAGTATTTGCAGCCCTGGCTGATATGCTACATTCTTTATCAAGGAATTTCAACTCTTTTCACTTCAACTTTCCTCCCAGTTTCACAATTAACAAAAAGTCTTGTAGGTATGTGTCAGAGCATCAAATTAATCAAATCAATCTGAAGTCTGAAAATGTTCATCTTCCAAAAGTGAATAAAGAAAAAGTAATTGTAAAATGATGCATTTTTCCAATATATATTTCTCAGCATTATAAATAGAAGAATTTCCAAGTCTTACAAGTTGTTTTGTAAGACTATATAAGAATTTTCAAAGTCACCAAAGTTTTAAGTTGGAGCAGGATTTAAAAATAATTCTGGCACGGAGACTTCGGGCCCAGTGGCCCACCACTGGTCCACCTTGGTGGTCGGCCACCCCATTCCATGTATGTCAGTTGCCCTCTGTCTTTGAACTAAAGGCTGGGGGGAGTTAGGGATCTGGCCTGGGTGGGACCAAGTTAGCCAGGGTGCAGGTTCCCCACATGCTTGAACCCTAGTAAGGTGTTGGCAGAGCAGAGGAGATAGGGGGGAAAGATTGGAGGGATGAACAACACCCCTCCTTCTGTTTTACTCTCACTCCACTTAGTCCTCAGGAAGAATAAGAAAAAACAAAGACTGCTAACACTGACATGGAATGGGTGAGGGATTAGATAAAGATCCTGCCCACCCATCTGAGAAGAAACGCAAGGGAAGAAACAATAACACCATCGCATACTGGACAGAGAAACAACCATGACAATAACTGATCACAAAATCACACCTACAGGCTCACCAAGAGTGAATGAGACATAATTCCAGTTCTGATATGCCATCGGAGAAAGCAAAGTGCCCCTTCCCATTCCATGGGAGAGAAAGGCCACAGAGCCAAGGCATCAACCTCACAACAAAGCTGCAAATTCAGGGAGAGAAAATTATCTGTTGTTGAGAGCCAAACACAGGGTACAAGAAAGAAAAATGAGAGAAATTGCTTAGCTACAACAATTAAGGATTTTCCGGAAGCATGGACCAGGCAATAGTTTATTCAAAAATGAAGGGGCTATTTATATAGTACAAAGCACAATTTATGACTAATTCTACAGAAAAGGCAAATGGTGAGAGTGCAATAGAATTAGGTTAAATATTGGTCCCCGTGAGGTACTTGAGGGTAGGAGGTTCACTCACAAGTTGGCTGCTATCTCACAAGTTGGCGATGCTGTCACTCTCCAGATGTAATCATGCCTGTCCTGTCTCCAGTGTTCTGGAGGCAGATGAGAAATGAAATGAAGTATTCCTCATTTCAAAGCATGAGTCCAGTCCGGCCTCAGCTGGCAGCCTCTGACAATCTGCAAAGGCCATGAACAGATGCCTCCCCACAATAAGTAATTTCTTTACTGACAATGGTTAGGGGTGGGCCTCCAAAGCTAGGGGGCAAAGCTATAAGGTAAAGAGGCAGCAAAACAGCACAGAGAGTGAATTGGAGAAGACAGAGAGCAATGTGAAGACATTGATTGACCTCAAATGAGCATAGACTGGTTGCCCATTACAAAGTTAGGACTGAAAACCTACCAGCATAGTTTGCCATGTCCTAGGAACACAGTCCCTCACCCAGCAAAAGGACACTGCCACAGAAAAGGAAGAAACCAATAGACTTAACATAGATCAACAAACAACAAGGAGAGAGGAGTCTGAGTGAACAGAGAGGATATCAGGGGGAGGGGAATGCATTCTAATGTTGTAAGAATTAATAAAAGGAAAAAAGATAAAAATAATTCTAACCAAAAAGCAAAGTCTAATTCACTGTGTAAAAACTGTATTGATATAAACTATTACCAAAGCAGAGACTGAGTGTATGTCATTTAAAATTGAGTGAACTAACTGGGGAGAGTGAGGGGAACAACTTACCTTTATTTTTTGTAATTATTCAAATAATTGTGGAATAGGAAAAGAACAATGGTTTGACCCTTTAACATCCAAGGTCTTCAGTGAGATGGAAAAAAATAATCCATCTGGATCCTTTTTATTCTTTTTTTTTTCTTTATGAACCATGGAAAAAGGCCCTAGAGAATTGCCCTGATTTTCTGCTCACTAAGCAATCTTCAGATCACTGAGCCTTTACTCCAGGCAAATCTCCCAGAGATTTGCCACCTCATCGGTTTTGCTCAGATTACCTAAAATAGTACAGAAAATGCCCTTTTCACAGTGTCTGGCCCTCCCTGCTATATTTAGGAATATTTTAATCTAGAGTTTGCTGGTTAACCTGGTAGCAAGAAGACTGATTTCAGTCCAAATAAAGCAATTGAACATGAACAATAAGATATGTTCTGGACTTACAATCCTGTCCTATGAAGTCAAAAACAAAACAAAACAAAAAAAAAAAAAAAAAACAGAAGATCTTTCCTTTCTGTCTAAAATTAAGTCTGCAGAATTAGCTGAAATACACAGATAACCTCTTTCTTTATTTTAGCTTGGTTTATTGTTTTATTGTTTGCTTGTTTGTTTGTTTGTTTGTTTGTTTGTTTTAATGCATATTGGGCAGTGTTGGCAGTGACGATCTAATTGTACTCTAAGTTCCCTATCATGTATTTTATGTAATTATTGGTACTGGTCTTCTAGAATATGGTCAAAACAGAGTGAATATCTTGCTGAAGCATGGAAACTAGAATAGGTTAAAAATGATGTGATTGTTTTTTTTTTTTTAATGGCTTTATATCCTGTCAAAGACATTAATTTTCAAGAGAGTGATTATGGTTTGCCTTTTATGTACCATTATGTCTAATTTGTTTTATGCTCCAGTAGTGAAAATTATTTTACTCCCTCCAATTTATATGGCAAACACAAATGAATATTCAAAAAAAAAAAAAAACTTCACTGATTCAATAACCATTCTCTGCTCACCATAAAAGTATATACTTTATTTTGAACTAAGTGGGTAGAAATAATAACTGTTATTTAAATCACAGCAATTCATTCAACTCAAAAAAAAAAACGATTCTTGGAAATAAGTTACTGCTCTCATTCCAGGAAGGCTAAAGGGTCAAAGAACCTGGGAGAAGCCAAAGTAAGCATAATATTTAAAAAGAATGGTTTGATTTGACCTCAACCTTAGTTAATGATCTCTCATGAGGAAGAAGCAAGAGTGCTAAATAGCTAGGGAAATTTAAGCAGTTATAGGTACTGAAAATAAGTCTGAAATTTTTTTGTTCAGATATTGAAGCAATAAGGCATGTGTTTACTCAGTTTTGTAAATAAGAAAGTTCAGAGTCATCATTGTAAGAGAGACAGGGAAGTAGGGGAATCAGAGTTTTGAAAAGTTTATTATTTATGCATAACTTTCCTTTCTTACCTAGTTGACATGATATGTTTAACTTTGATAAGATGTAAGGTTGAAATATTAAGTATTGATATCATTTACATATTTTCTGAGATTTTTTTCACATCTTTACTAATCTTGGGAATTTACCTTCTTTTGAAAATAAAACAAAGACTCTATACCTAGAAAACACTATATCCTCAAAACTGAAACAATACAGTACAGCACACTGAAACTGTTCTAGAGTTCATTCTGAAAGGCCTGAGATGTAGATATGATGTAAGAGGACTGACCTAACATAGTAAAATCTTCTTTAATAAATGGAACTACATGGGGAAGGGAGAGTGAGCCCTAGGAATGAAAAATACAAAGAGGCCATAATATCTGAAATTGAATCCATCCCTAAGCTGCAGTGGAGATTTGTTTCTTTGAAAGATCAGACTCCTAGACCTGTTAAGACATTGTTTTGTTTCTCATATAAACCAATTAATCTACCTTCATTTGTATCATTTTGTATGTGCTTTATGATGGGGATTTTCAAATGTGATTCCTAGACTAGTGCTAGACTATACAAAATTTTCACCATTTTGGAGTAACTAGGAAGAAGAAATATAAATCTTCACAAATTCGTACATATTTTGGTTATAAAATAAATCTCTTACTCTGAGATAATTATGTTTCATTTATAAATCAATCATTAAGATAGAGATAGTAGTACTAAATACCCTAATTCTTGGGAAAGATAATTGCAATTTAAATATTTTTCTATGAATTATAAATGTCAAGGAAGTACTGGTGTCTGATGGGTAAAGATTAGACCTCAACTAGGGAAACTAAAGCTGGACTGGTAGATGCTGCTACTGAAAAAAAGTGTTGCTATGATTTTCTTTTTATAGTTGAAGAAACTGTATCTCTGTTAACTTAGATGAGAAAAGTCCTACAGGCAGAAAAAAATGAATAGAATTCTGGATCTATCCCAAGGAAAGAAAAACAGTAGAAGTGTTAATTACATGGGCAAATATAAAAGTTTTTGTTTAGGCATAAAACAAACCTCAGTGAATTTTAATTAACTCAAGTCAGTACTTTCATCAGACTAAATAGAGAAACCATTGACTGAAGAGCAGAGAAAGAGAGCACAAATTTCCCTAAGAGAGTAACTGGATATGATGCTGAGGGAAGTTATTCCTACTTGGTTTCTGAACTCATGCAATAAACGTAATGGAAACACAGGATCAGATAGTGACTGCCAGTACAAAGTATGTACAGCAGTTTGAAAACTAAAAGCCCCCTGGGTGTCATCCTCAAGTTAGCATTTTGGCTGTATTTTTAGTCTCCTCAAATGAGGGAGCCAAAATGAGGACTCAACATCCTTCCTCACTGATGGTAACCATGCAAATAGGACAGAAGTATAGCCTCCACTAGGATCTTCCCTCCTAGACTACAGCTCAGATCATTCATGAATTCATTGAATGAGCTCTGTCTGAGGTTATGTGAAGGAAGTTTTGCCACTGGCCATGGACATCTCCTGCTAGCTACGTATGTGAGTCATGGGTTTATCCTATACTCTTCCCAAGCCCTGTATGTTTCTGTTCTTCCAGGTGACTGAAAAATTATATACACTGATCACCATTGTCTAGAAGTCTATATTCATTCTTATTTCAGGCCATCTAGCTTGAAAAAGTTGGTGGCCAGATAGACTGATCCTCACGGCTGTCTTGCAGGGCCACCCCTGGGTGATGCTATACTTAGACAGCAACCTACTTTCTATTTATACCAATACATCCAGCTGAAACACTATGACCCAGAACCAGGTCTTTCTGTCTGTGTCAGCTGCTTGTAGGGAATGCACTACAAAGCCATAGGTATTGAGCTGAAAAACATTATCATAAGAAAGGGAAAGAATTTAAGAATCTAGGTCTCAGTGCAACTTTCATGTGTTATATGGACTTTCTTGGGAGCGATCATAAGTGTACATTTCTATTACATAATAGATTGCCTATCATATTGTACCTAGCTCATGACTGGAATCTCATCCCAAAGTCAGGCACTCAGGTTTTACTATGGCTCAATAATACACCAAGAACTGCTTTGTAAATGCTAATTTTCTTCTGTGCACAGCATAGATATAACTCCAAAGCTCTATGAATCTGAACAGTGACTTTCCTACTGATGCACCTGAAGAGCTACCGGGTCATTTAGGTCAAAAGATGTGAGAGATTTTTGCCATAACCTTAAGTTGCAGAAGAGTTCTCTTTTAACTCTGGGTCTAAGCAATATCAGAAGCATTTCAAACCGTCTGATGAATGGGTCAGGTTGCTATTTCAAGAGTTGTATATGTGATGTGCAAAATAAAGCAGCCCACCAAAAGCTGTGTCCCTTTCTTAATAGCAAGAGGTGCAAAATTCCTTAAACTATCCTTTACCCAAAAAGGAATGATTGTCAAGTCTAGAGAAGGAAAACAGTATATCTGCACTAACTTCAACCACTGACTGTGATTTATTCATGGGGAGCTATTAACTCTCCTGCAGAGGAGTGGGCATTAGATTCTTCACATGAATTAGGGATGGTCTCAGACAAAGAGTTTACAGCTACTGATGTTTGGAACTGCCTAGTATGCTTTGATGAGAATATCATGGTGTGTGAAAGGTGTCTGCTATATCCACCATTCTAACTACTTTCTCCAAGTTGCTCACCAAGTAGCTGAGAGCAAATGTAGAACTCAGGTTTCAGTGTCAGAAAAAAAGACTCACATCTAATCTATTAAAAAGTCATTTCAGTTTTATCTTCACAATTTACCCATATCTGGGCTATCATTATCACTCTGGTGTTGGGGCATTTGAAAAACTTCTAACACGTCTTCCTATTTTCTCTCTTTACCACTGCCTCTTTTATAAAGCAAGTAGCAACTTGTAAGTTGAGTGGCAATGCTACTCAAAACTTAAAACCCCACATACTTTTTTCTCCCCTCCGCTCAACACTCCTACCTAAAGAACACTTAGGTAGGACACCCATGTAAGGGATGCTTTGCTCAGGCCCCTCCCCTTGGTTGAAATACTCCTGCTCACAGGATTCCCCAGGGTTTGCTTCCCTCTCTTCAGTCTAATGTTATCCCCTCATAAGTGTCTCCCCTAACAAGAGTTCCATCTTTTCTTGTCTTTCTAACAGCTTTTTAGCTTTTTTAATTACCCAGTCATCACCGAATTAGTTTATTGCTTCTTTTTCCTTTATCTAACATCAAATCTTAGTTCCATGAGATCAGTAATTGCTTTCATTGCTTTGTCTCTGGAACGTAGGACAATACCTGACACAAAGTATTTATTGAATGAATCGGTAAACTCCAGAAAATACAAAATAGTGGTCACATATGAGTAAATGATCATTCATTCTGATAATTGTAGGGTTTTCTTTCTGAGGAGTAAGTCAAGCATATGATTTTTTAAAGTTTATGATGCCCCAATAATAAAATAAAATACTTGAAGGTTTACCATGAATTGATGATAATTGATGTCACTCAAGTAAAATAATTAATTCTAGAAGTGTAGCGGAAACTTTTAATTTCTTGTCCTTTTATGGCAAATCACCACAAATTTAGTAGTTTACAGTGCACATATTTATCTAGCTCACAATTTGTGTCCAAAATTAGTCTCACTCTAAAGTCAACCTTCTCACAATGTCTTCAAGAGGCTCTAGGGAGATTTGTTCTCTGATTCTTGCAGGGTGCCTTCATCACATCTGATGATACTTCTATCATCACATTCCTTCTTTGATTTTGATGATCCTATTTTCTTCTTAGATAGACTTGTGTCCACCCACATAATTCAGAATAAGCTTTCTACAACAAGTCCTTAGCTTAATCCCATTCAAAAATGCCTTTTTTTGCAACTTAATATATTCACAGGATGTGGACAACATTCGGGGTCTGTTATTCTGTCTACAAATACGGGTTATATTTTATGTAATTGCTGAACAGTAATTCCTCTCTTATACTTTGCATCTAATTGATTTCCATATTTCTAAATGAATTCACACTTTTGCGTATGAAAAGTTATGATAAAAATCTACAATCTGTACAAGTTTTTGTTTTAGTCTTTTCTATACATACCACTAGAGACTATTGTTTTAATAGAAATACATAGGTTGATGACACAGTATTCTCTTTTAACAAATAACTATTCTTTCCCTTTTTTGTCAACTTGGTTCACTTCATGAATTTCTCTTTATCTAACTTCAGTCCTGTAATAATCATTTCCAGTGAGGAACAGGATTTCCAAAAATAATAAGAAACAACACTGGTCCTTCAACCAGTATGAGACAATAACATTAGAACTGGGCTTCCTGATTAATCAAATTAAACCCATTATAGGCTAAAACATACTCCACTATACTGTGAATATTAGATTATTTCCTTTATTCCCTTCTTGACTTCTCTATAAAATCACCCTGATTTAAGGAAATATATTTTTAAAAACATGCACAAAACTTCACCATTCATGCTGCCTTTTAGCATACCAGATAGATAACAGATGATATATGTGCAAATGCAAATGCAACAGTCAGTGCACTGGTATAAAAGAGTGTAACTATGATAGGGTATGCTACCCCCCCTCCCCACCATTGTCTCCTGTTTAAGATTGCAGATTTCAAGGACAGATGCTAAAATGTGAGAATGACCTTACTTGGAATTTCCCTTCAGGGAGATGCAGGGGGAGAAAGAAGTGAAATGGTCAAAGTGAAACAGGTTTCCTGGAAGGCTGGGAAATCAGGGTATATAAAGGGTGTGGAAACAAAGATTGGAATTTGAATCCAGAGGGGCAATATGGAGATGGATAGAGAGAGAGATTCAGTGGAGGAGAGATGGGAATCGTCCATCTTGTAGAGTAAAGATGTGAGCCACGTGAGCTTGGCCATGTGGCCACCGAGGGCCTGCAATCCTTGGCTGACCCATATGTGCTAAATGCAGTTAAGAAGTTTGCAGATTTGAACTCCATGTTGGAGTTTGTTTTGCTGAGTTTAACTTGTGTCTGAGGCCGTGCAAAAGTTAGGCCTGAGAAGAAAGTGAACTTTGCTGGTTCGGCACCATGGAGTTCCTGCTACCTGGAAGACAAGGAGAACACAGAGCGGAAGACAAGGAGGAACATGCCAAAGGAGCAGCCAAAGGAACATGTCTTCAAACATCTGGACATGAACTCTGACTGGACACTGGTGAGATGATCAGGACTGAGAGACTGAAGATTTTTGGCCAATCTAGGAAAGGACTTTGGACAATGCTGAGAAAGGTTTTGGCAATGTTAAGTAATCGGAGTTATCCTTACATGTTTTCTTTTGTAGTTTTTAGGATAATTAGAAAATCACTTTGTTAGAAATAAATTAGTCTGCACTGATAGTCTTGCATTGGTTTGGTATTTTGGTTGAGAAGGCTGGGGATGGTTGAAAGAACCCACAAGTGTAGAGTTTAAGCTGTCTTTAAGTTTTTTTTTTCTTCTGCAGGTTTTGGAGCTGAAGGCAGAGAGCAGCTGGCTGGCTTTTGCGTATCAATGGTAAAGGTGACCAGTGTAAATGCTAATGAACAGTGTGTAGCTTGCTTCTTAGAAAGAAGCAGGCAGATATGTATATCCAGTTAAAGTTAAAGGTATTTGCAAAGGAACTGCTAGTAGCCTGCTCTGGAGAGAGAAGCAGGCCTGTATGTGTTTAAAGTCAATGTAAAAAGCCTTCCTTATACCCACTTTCAACTAGCGTGGATAAAATCTATGAGGTGCATATTGTTTCTATTTAGATTCATACAAATAACAAACTTTGCTCTCAGTGCATGTCCATACTGGAAAGTCAGAGAAGAGTTATTCAAAAACTGAGGTGTCCATCTCATTTTCCTGAACCTCTGTGAGGTCTGAGCACTACTCCCAGCCCTCCACGGGTTGGATCACTTGCTGAAGATGTTAGAGTGAAATCTATTAATGTAGCTGATGTTATGCACTGATAGTAATATCATAAGTAACATTATGTAGCTAAGAAATATGAGATACTTCTACTTTTGCTTTAGAATTATAAATTTCAAGAAGGATCTGGCAAAATTATGAAGATCTGATTTGCTGACTTGATTGTTTCAGGTCTACATGAGAAAAGCTTAGGCTGACTATGTCAAGGTGGGGTTGCTAGTCTTTGTTAGAATTCATAGTTTTCTTTCAGAAGGATAGAAGGGGAGGTAAAAGAAAAGCAAGGCTTTTGTGAGGTGAAATGATTGACAGGGCTCACACCTGGAAGAGTGGGAAAACAAGGAGAAAGATAAAAGAGACTGAGCAGAGGAACAAAGGATCCATCAGCCATTTTTGGAGAAGAATGGAGGCCCAGTCATAATGGCCATGGCAGCCTGGGGCCCATGGCATGGTCTTTGGCCTGGTCTGGTGAACTCAGTGCCTTAGCCTGCACAAGCTGGTAGTGTGTGTGCTGAAGGAATCCTATTGGAGATTTGAGCTTCATGTTGGAGTTTGTCTTTTCTAATTTGATTCAGATGTTTTTTGGAGAGGCCAGGAGAAAGGTCTGAGAAGATGGACCTGCTGCTGGTTCCTGTTTCACCTTGGAGTTTTTTTATTGACTAAAGTTGAGAGGAATGCCGAAGAAGAATGCCACATCATGTCTTGGACCACATGTTTGAAGAAAGTCTAAACACCAAAAGAGGAAAAGAGGCATATCCTGTGTTTGGAACACATGCTTTTTGAACTTAGATTAATTAGATATGTAATGAGGTGACCATGGACTAAAAAGACAGTTTTGGACATTTGGTGGAGTAACTATATTTTTCATGTTTATTTTGTAACACATGTAACGAGGTAACTGGGGTTTTAACATGCTTATCTTGTAGTACACATTTAGGTAACCACTTTCTAACGTGCTTGCTTAGTAATAAATAGTTTGATCACTTTAAAGAGTTTGTTCTGGCTTTAGTATTACATATCAAGAGCTGTGTGGTAGGACCCTAAAAAGAAAGGTTTAAAGCCCCTCCTCCCTTTGGAACAAAAAAAGGCTCAGGGCAAGCTGCAAGCATCTGAATGGCAAAGGTAATTCTTATGTGTGGAAGCTTAAGGCCTGATAAGGGCTTTTGCCTGTTTTGTAGCAGATAAAGAGTTAAAGGTTTTCTCTGGTTTAGGAAAGGCTGGCAAAAAATTTCAAAACCTGCCCTCCCCCCCCCCATAACAAAGAGAATGTCATTAATGAGAGACCCCAATTTTCCTGTCACTGATGACAGTAGCATCATGAATTTTATCTTACAAAAATAGTTAGATGACTTTGGCAAATAACTCCTTCTTTGGACCCAGAAATACCAAGATTTGTTCACACAGAAGATGGTAGATTCATCTAAATTCTTCTAAGCCCTTCTTTTCATTCTCTCATCTCCCCTGGGTGGCCCCAGTGTAATCTCTGCCTCCCATCCAGGTTTCTGCTCCTCAGTACTGTAGGCTGGGGCTGCTATCCAGACATGATCAGCCCTATTCTCTCTGTTAATCCCTGCCTATCAGATGACATGGCCTATTTCACTCTGATAATGGCAGTCCAGGGACACTGCCCAGAAAATCACCTATTTTTCTTCTCCATTAAATTATCTGAATGAGGTGACCCTCTCTGCATCTCACTCATTATCATTTCCAAGAGTAAGCCTAATTTTCTTCCTCAGTATGAAACTGTAAACTTCCCATTGTCATACAATGCACTCAGCCCTGCATTGTCTGCTGATCAAAGGGCTTCTTCTCTAGCATATGAATTGTTTTACAAGAATGTTAAGAGAAGCCCATAAAATCACTTAACCTTTCTCAGCCCTTTCTAGGTGAAGCTATAAAAAAAACACAATCTTTATGAATCATTTTTTATTTTCAGATATAATAAGTTTGCATGAGATCAAGCAAGCAAATCAGCATATTTGAAAGTCTTATGTATCTGAAAAATAGAAATGCTGGGTCAACCCATGCTACACTGGAATGAATGCAGTGAAGTGAGAGAGGGAGGTTTGTCTTACTAACAGTACTAACAGGTGTCGTTAAAATACCAAATAGGAAAGAAACAAAAAAGATGTCTCTAGGAGACCTCAACATAAGAAATAACCATCATTATTCCAAGCTGTATTGTAAAGTCTAAAATTCATTCCTTGCCTTGACATGGTCAAGCCTCAAGGAGACTCCAAAGTCTTAACCATGAGTTCTCCTTCTGTGGCCAGATACACTCCCACCAGTGGGTAAGGCTCCCCACCAATCAGTTCCTCTACCAGATGGACAGCTGTGCGCCACCTGGTCATCTGATCTAATGGAAATAACTTGTCAGATAAACTACAGAATTATTCAAATATGCTGATCATGCCCTCCCACACAAGACAGGGAGCATCTTATTATCTCATTACTAAAAGTGTGCCTCCTACTTAATCTCTCTACTCTCTAATGCCACATTCAGGAGGAATGTGGACATTCAGGAGGACAATGTCCTCCAGCTCTGGAAGGTGAGTAAATGTGACCAGTAGACAACTGTGAATCTGATATAGACCTTGTTGAGAGTTGTGTTTTTGGCCATGTGATATTATTTAGGGTATCTTTTCCTTGAAAACAGTGTGAATAGGAGGCAACAAGAAAATAGCATTAATGTGTCCATAATATTTTGCAAGGGCACATTAAATAGATTAAAACAGTCATTACAGTGTTGGGGGATCACAGGTGTGTACAAAGATAAAAAAGAACAAACAAATAACTAAGTAAGTAAGACAGGGATCACATAATGACCATATACAATAATTTGTCATGAAATGAGGACAGGAAATTAAATCATCCTTATCGTAGAAGTCTCTGTCTTCCATCCTCCCAAGGGTAATTATTCTGTACAGGGTTGAATGTATGTGCATATCTAAATGGCTACTTGTTTCCTATCTTGAAAACCTATTTATTTTTACATACTGATCTTTTGACTAGTAACTTTATTTACTTAGTTTATGTTTATTGACAGTATTTAATATCATTTGCTAAACTAGGGATTTTCAGGGATATATTCTGATCATCTATAAGTAATTTCATTTTATCTTTTCTCACACAAGGTCCACTTATTTCCTTGTCTAGTTAAAATGGCTAGCACCTCTGGAGTAATGTTAAAAAGTCAATGACACTGTTTCTTTTTTCCTGACATTTATAAGACTACTTCTAGTGCATCATGATTCAAATGATGCTACATACTACTTTTACAAAATCTAGCATTATGAAATTCCTGTAGTCATAACAAAGGAGTATTTTATTAAGATTTGTTTCCTGCTTTCTAAAGCAGACTGAGAGTTGTACTTTATCACATGTCATTTTCATACCTCTAGAATTGTGTGATTTTTCTGCTTTGGTTGCTTAGACTAAATTACATTTTCTCTTATTTATAATAGTATTTAGAAGATCTACCGTATATAATGTGAAATGCAAGCAATCTTATTCTGGAGCTACTCTCAGGTTAATATATTGAGGGCTGTCACTACATGAATACATAAGACTAGGAGAGGACCAGTACACTTTGGAGGTCCTTTGAAGTATGCTGTTCAGATGCTTTAATTTACTTACTGCATATATAGGTGCTTCCTTTGGGAAGCCTGACTCAGGGCTCAAGAGAAGTTATTCCAATGTTTATATTTTTCCCTGATTATGAACTGAATGATATATTCACCTGTGTTTATGTTGTAAAATTTTTGCAATGATTCCATGATTTATTCAGAATTTGATGTCTTGGAACACTTACTTTAACATAAAACCTGTGAGCTTAGTGAAGGCAGAGACAACATCTGTTGTATCTCCAGGGCCTTCCTATCATAGCACTTGGTACATAGAAGCTGCTCAATAAATATTTGATTATTTTTGTTTGAATTTGTTTTGCAATGTGAATTTTTTATTACAGAGGCTATGTGTTTCTATCTTTTGAAAATACTAATTTTATAGGGATTTTTAGGGAACTCTGTCTTCTAAAGTGCCATAAGGAAAGCTGGCCAAAAAAAAAAAAAAAAACCCTAGCACGCATGTATTTTCTTCTAGATCATTGAAATTCAGCTGATTTATATATTTTTCATAGCGCACATTTAAGGTATACAAAATTTTGATTCAATACACTTAAGCATTATAAAATGATTACCATTCTAGCACAATTCTATATCTCACATAATTATTTTTGTGTGCTGCAAACACTTAAGATCTATAGTAATTTAGTAACTCTCAGTTCTATAACACAATATTGTTAGCTGTAACTTAAAACTTTCTTACTCATTGTTTTTGTTTCATGTTCATCAATTTCTTTTCTTTTTTAAATTTTTGTTTAGCTTGATTGCACATGCATATTTTTTTTACATCTTGTAAATCCTGAAACTCTCCTACCACTTTGTCACACCTGAAACATCATCTTAACCACTTGTACACATCACTGTTTTATCCCCTCCTTTGCTCTATGCCTCATTTCTGCTGACAGTTTGTTAGTTTTCAGTTTTACTTGTCTTTTGTTTGTTTGTTTTCCCTCTAGTCCACATATAAGCGAGATCATCCAGTTTTTCTCTTTTTCTTTCTGGCTTATTTCTGCTGGCATGATTCCATCTAGATCCATACAAGTTACCACAAATGCATCAAATTAGTCTTCGTTGGTTGCTGAATAATATTTCATTATGAAAATATACAACTTTTTGATCCATTCACCTATTTGGGGACATTTTGGTTGTTTCCATATCCTGGTTGTTATAAATAGTGCTGAAATAAACAAGAAGTACAGGAGCCCTTTTGAATGAGTGTTCTTGTCCTTTGGTCAGATTTCTAGAAGTAAACTTGCTGAATCAAATGGTGGTTCCATTTTCAGAAGTTTGAGGGTCCTGCACACAGCTTTCCAATTGCATTCCTACCACATTCACGCCAGCATTTACTGTTGCCAGGTTTTTTTATATGGGTCATTCTTATTGGTGTGAGATGATATCTCATTTTGGTTTTGATTTGCATTTCCTGATTATTTGTGACATTGAGCATTTTTTCCTATACCTATAGGCCATTTGCATCTCTTCTTTGAAGAAGTGTCTTTTTGGTTCTTCTCCCCACTTTTTGACTGGATGTTTTGTTTTTGTTAAGTTATATGAGTTCTTTGTGAATCTTTGTTATCAAATCATTATCACTTGTATGGAGAGTGAAAACATTTTCCCATTCATTTGGGTTTCCTTATAGTTTGTTTATTATCTATTTTACTGTACACAAGCCTTTTAATTGATACAATCCCAGCTATTTATGTTTTTCTTCATTTCCTTTGCTTGTTTATTTGTGTCGTGGAAGATGCTTCTGTGGTCTAGGTCGTGGAGTGTTTTCCCGATGTTTTCTTCTATATATTTCATGGTTTCAGGTTATGTCCAAGTCTTTTATCCACTTGGAGTTGGTTTTGTGTATGGTGTTAGGGAGTAGTCTAGATTCATTCTTTTGCATGTAGCAGTTCAGTTTTCCTAGCACCATTTCCAAGTACCACTATGCTCTATCCACTGTACATTGCTACCCCTTTGTCACAGATTAGCTGATCATACATGTGAGGTTTTATTTCTGGACTTTCAAATCTGCATCATTGGTCTGTGTGTCTGTTTTTAGTCCAGTACCATGCTGTCTTAATTATCATGGCTTTGTAATATAATTTAAAGTCTGGGAGTGCAGATAACACCATTATCTGGAGGGAGTGCACCCTCCATTCTCACTCCTTTGGGTCAAGAGAGCTTTGGCTATTTAAGTTTTTTATTAGTCTATATGAATTTCAATAGCATTTGTTGTTCTATTTTAAAAAATGTCATTGAGATTTTATTGCAATTGCATTGAATCTGTAGATTGCTTTTGGTAGGATTACCATTTTGATAATGTTGATTCTTCCAATCCATGAGCAAGGGATGTCTTTCCATTTCTTCATGTCTTCTTCTATTTCTTTTAACAATGTTTTATAGTTCTCTTTGTAGAGTTCTTTCAAGTCTTTCATTAAGTTTATTCCCAGGTATTTAATTTGCACTGGTACAACTGTAAATGGAGTCGCTTTTTTAATTTCTTCTTTTTCAGGCTGAATTTTTGCATATAAGAAGGCAACTAATTTTTTTGTGTGTTGATTTTATGACCAGTTATCTTACTTAACTTGTTTATTTTCATTAATTTTTCTGTTAAGTTTTTAGGGTTTTCTATATAAATTACCATGTTATCTGCAAAGAGTGATTATTGTACTTCTTCTTTCCCTTTTGGATTCTTTGTATGTTCTTCTCTTTACTGACTGGTCTACCTAGGACTTCTAGTATTATATTGAAAAGCAGGGGTGAGAGTGGGCACCCTTGCCCTGCTCCTGATCTCAAAAGGAAAGCTTCAATTTTTTACCATTTAGAATGATAGTGACTATGGGTTTGCCACGTATTATTTTACTGTGTTTTTCTTTTCAAGGGCTATCATCATAAATAGATGTTGACCTTTGTCAAATTCTTTTTCATCATCTATTGACTAATAATATGATTATGTGGATTTTATTTTTCTTTTTGTTGCTGTGTTGGATTGTTTTAGTTAATTTTCGGATGTTGAATCACCATTGGGATAAATCCCATTTGGTCATGGTGTATTCAGCTTTCAATGCATTGTTGGACTCCATTTGTTAGGAATTTGTTGAGAATTTTTGCATCATCATTCACTAGGGAGATTGACCTGTATTATCTTTGTTTGGTTTGGTACTAGTGTGATGCTATTTTCCTAGAATGTATTTAGTAGTATTCTTTTTTTCTCTATTATTTGAAAGTTTTTGTAAGAAAGGCACCAGTTCTCTGAACATCTGGTAGAACTCATTCATAAATCCATCTTGTCCAGGGCTTTTGTTTTGGGGATGGGTCTTGATTAACTGTTTCAATTTTGCTGCTTGAGAATGGTTTATTTAGGCTTTCTATGTTTTGTTTATACAATTTTGGATGATTGTATTGTTCTTAAAATTTGTGCATCTCATCAAGGTTGTTCATCTTGTTTACATAATGATGTTTGTAGTTATCTCTAATTATTCTCTAGACTTCTGATTTGTCTGTTGTAATTTCTCTGACATCTATGTTCTATTTATTTAGATTTTTCTCATTTCTCTTCTTTTTGAGCCTGGCTAGGGGTTTATCTATTTTGTTATCTTTTCAAAGAACCAGTCTTTTGTTTCGTTGATCTTTGGAATTGTCTTGTTTTTTATTTTTCTTTTCTTTTAACGTCATTGTTTTCTATCCCCAGGTTCTCCCACATCTTATCACCTGTGAGCTATCATCTTAATATTTTGTGTCCATCCCATCCCCAATTTTCCCCCTCTCCTTCTCTTGCTCTATACTTCAGTTCTGCTGACAGTTTTAAATTTTTCTTGCCCATCAGGTTTTTTTTTGTTTGTTTGTTTTCCTTATATCCCACATATAAGTGAGACCATCCAGTATTTTCTCTTTCTCTTTCTGGCTTATTTCTGCTAGCATGATTCCTTCCAACTCCATCCATATTGCCACAAGTGACATGTTTGTCTTTTTTGATTGATGAATAATATTCTATTGTGTACATATACCATTGGTTTCTGATCCATTAATTAAATGGATTGTCTTTTTTATCTCTATTGTTATTTCTGCTTGAATTTTGATTATCACTTTTCTTCTACTTCTTTTTTCAATTTTCTTTTCTATTTCTCTCAGATGTGAGATTAGGTTGCTTCTTTAGGTATTTTCTTGTTTCTTGATGTGGAATTGTATTGCTATATATTTCTCATTTATTACTGCTTTTGCAATATCTCATATATTCTGGAAAGTTGTATCTTCACTGTCATTCATCTCAAAATATTTATTTCTTCTTTAATTTCCTCATTAATCCATTCTTTTTCCAATAGTGATGGCTTCAGTCTCCATAAAATGGGAGGTTTCCTGTCCTTCTTTTCATTGTTGATTTCTAGCTCGATACCTTTATAGTCAGAGAGAATGGATGATATGATTTCTCTCTTCATGAATTTGTTGATACTGGTTTTGTGGTCCAGTGCATGGTTGATTCTAGAGAATGATTCATGTTCACTTGAGAAATATGTACACTCCGTTTTTAGGGGGTGAAGTATACTGTAGATATCTTTTATGTCCATTTGACCTAGATGTTCATTTAGAGTTACCGTGTTCTTGTTTATTTTTTATTTTGTTGCTCTATCTCATGGGGACTGTAAGGAGTTAAGGTCTTCTATTACATATGTATTTTCTCTAATGTCTTTTTTCAAAGATTTTAGAATTGTCTGATGTATTTTGATGTACCTTCTTCTGGTGCATATATGTTAATGAGTATTCCTAGTGTACTGACTCCTTGATCACTATATAGTGGCCATCTGTGTCTCTTCTCACTTTTTCAATTTAAAGTCTATTTTGTCACATATAAGTATGGCTATATCTGCTTTCTTTTGGGGCACATATGCTTGCAGGATTGTTTTCCAACTCTTTCAATCTATATTTATCTTTATCAGTTAGGTGTGTTTCCTGGAGACAACAGAAGGATGGGTTATGTTCTTTTTATCTTGTTTTTTTTTTTTTTAATTTTCCTATTACATGCCTTGTAGTATTGTTTTCAGTACAGTAATCTAGTGTTCTTCTAGCTTCTTTTATCTCTATTTTTATTTCTTGCTTCACATTTGGGAAGTTCTCTTCAATTATTCCCTTGAATAGTTTCTCAGTTTCTTTGTCTCTCTCCTTTCCCTCTAGGATTCCCATGATTCTAATTTTACCTTTTCTCATGGTTAGAGATAGTCCTTGGAGTGTTTTTTCAGTATTCTTACTTTGTACCTCTCCTTCCTTTTCTTTTTGGATTCTTTTAATCTCTGAGTCTTCGAGGGCACTGACATATTCTTCCACTTCTTCTACTCCTTCTTGGTGAATTTTCTTAGTTCCTCCATGATTTTTTTTTTTCATTTCATTCCTGTTTGTTGATAGTACTCTCCATATCATTCTTTCTCTTTCTGCCTTTTCTCTTAGATCTTTCTGTGTTTGCATTTCTTTTTCAGTCTTCTCTACCTTTTCTCTTAAATTTTTCACCATTTTCCTTATGGTGGCTTTGAATTCTTTCATGTCCATGTGGTTGATTATGGTGGGCTGACTTTCTTTTTATGCTGTATCATTCCCTGAAACATTTGTTTGATCATATGTAGTTTTCTCCCATCCCATAGTTTGCCTTCCTGCTTGTTATGCCCTTGATGTGCCTGTGCCACTGATGCTAATTGGCATGATTTCTTGGAGATCTTGCCAAGTCAAGAATGTGTCTGTCTAGTGATCGAGCTACTGCAGTTGGTATACAAAGGTAGTGGTACAGCTCCCTGCCACACCCTCCTCCCCTTCTGTCAATTTGTTCCTTGCTGATGGAAGGCATGGTTCTCGTTACTATTGTTTGGGGCTACTAGAATTATATATGGAATTTTCGTGGCTTCCTGTGGGCTTTTGTGACTGCTGGATGGCTGATGTTGGCAGGCTAGGTTCCTAGGTTAATGCCATAGTAGGAGGGACTTGAGTGTGGAGCTTTCCTGAAGCTCTTGCCTGGGAACTCTTCTGCTGTGACTAGTGCTGATACAAGCTTTGATTTGCCCCAGGGTCTCCTACCTAACCCCCACTTTGTGGAGTGGGGTGTAAGATCATAGTCTAGGGGAGTCTGTGGTATGATGTGGTAGGCTGCCCTGACAAGCACAAGGTGGGGATCAGTCTGCTTTGAGGTAGCTTCTGGCTATATGGAGTAAATTTCTGTCTTCAGTTGCTAGATCCCTCCAGGTTGTGATTCTCATGGTGAAGTTGTTGGACTTAATGGACTGTTCTACTCAAGGTCTTTCTCTCTCAAGTTGTGGCTCCAGGAGAGATGAGAAAGAAAAGGAAGGAGAGAGAAAGAAGGAAGAAAAGAAGAAAAAGAAAAAAGGAAAAAAAGAAAAAGAAATGGCAGGGAATAAAGGGGAGAGGCAATGTAAAAATGAACAGTGTTCAAAAAAGAAGGATGGGGGAAAAGGAATAAAGGAAGGGAAGAAGGAAAAATAATATGAGAAAAAGGAAAAATAAGGGGAAAAGATTATATTAAATTTAGGGAGAGAAGAAAACACAACAGCAGTAAGAAACCAGAAGGACAGAAAAACAGAAGGAAAAAAAGACAATACAGGAAGAAAACAGACAAACTTAAAAACCAAAATCAATAACAAAAAGAGGTATGGAAAAATGGGTGTTTGTTTGTTTCTGTGTGTGTGTGGAGGGGCTCTCCTCGGCTGAGTTATCTGCACTTCTCAAAGCTGAGCTTACTCACTTCAGAGCATCCAAGTTGAGTGAATTGTCCCTCACAGGTAAGATTTTTACCCTTTCCAATTGAGCTTTTTGGGACCCTTCAGAAAGTAGGTGTGTGGGGAAGAGATTGCTGCTCCTGGGCCCAACGTAAACCCAGGAGAGGGCTTCTCACTTGTGAATGGCAGCAGTGATGGTGTACATTCCCCTTAATCTCTCCAGCAACCAGTGTCCCCAGTGGTAGTCAGCATGTTCTCTGATGGTGGGCTGATGGCCGGTGTGGCGGTTCCCTCTGGAGAAGCAGTAAGCAGCTGCAATGGTGCCACACAGTTTGAATTTCCTTAGTCTCCCCTGCAATCAAGATGTCCCGTTGTGGTTTCAGCTGGCTGTGGGTGCCTCCTCTGCAGTGTGCTGTAGCCAATATGGTGACTGGCTCCAGAAGAACTATAAGCAACTGCAGTGGTGTTGCACTCCTTCAATCCCCCTAGTCTCCTCAGGAGCCAGTCCCCATTTGGAGGCAGCTGGTGTTAGGTTCAGAGGCAATATTGCTGCTGCTGCTGTTGCTGCTGCTGCTGCTGCAGCTGATGATGATGATGATGATGATGATGATGATGATGATGATGATGATGGCTGTGGTTTCAGCTGGATGTGAGAGCCTCCTCCATGTTGTGCTAATGATCAATGTGGTTGCTGTCTCCAGAGGAGCTGCTGCTCTCCAAGTCGTCGAATGCACTTGAACCTTAGTTCTCTGGTTTAAGATCTTCCTGGAGATGCTCTGCTGACCTATTATAAGAGTCTGAGTTTTTCTGGGATTTTGTATCAGTCCTTTTCCCTTTTCTCAAACTTTCAGAAGAGTGATTGATTTCAGTCTCCCTGTTCCACCATATTGTGGGTACGTCTTTCTTACTCCTTAAAGAGAAAAAAGTATTTTCATATTTTAACTGATGAGGTAGACATCATTACTTCTCTATTTTTAATATGAATAAATGAAAGTCACAAAGATTAGTTAATCTACACAAAAGCACTGACTTGATAATCTCAGAAATATTATACTCAGCAATTTTAAGTATGGGACCTCTGAATCTTCCACTAAGTCTTCCAGTAGTTGAATATTTCTACAAAATATCCCTGCCTCTTTCATATCCATCTCCAAACATCATATTTTTGCAAAAATAAATTTAAAATAAACAATAGAGTCCATCAGGAGGCCAAAGAACAGAGGGGAATCACAAAACATAGTATTTGACCTCAGGGCAACTATATGAACCTAGCAACAATGTATCATTGAGAGAAAACAATTGTATTTTGAGATGCTTTCAAATGAGAAGGAAAAATACTGTTTAACAATTCCACTGAAGAAAATAATATAAAAGAAAAATAATCAGGCAATGAATTTTTAAATTCCTTTAGGGTAAAGAATGCATTTTCATCTTTGCTTTTCTTAAACCTAGTATAATTGATGTTTGGCATTTACATGATGTGCAAAAATGGTCTAATAGTGAAAGAATAATCATAATAATTACCTTCCAAGTTTACATGAAATATGTGGAAAGACAATAAAATGTCAAGATGCATATGTTAAGTTCATGCTTCTTTTTTAACTAAAAAGAGAACTATTGGTCACTTGACTATAGTTAAATCATCTCAAAATATATTACCTGGAAGTCAACTTTTACTTATTCATTTTTGTCTTCTTACAGAAGTATAAATTCATGATTCTTGCCATATAGAGTCTGATGTTTAACTCCTGAGTTTCTATGACTTCCTTCTGAACTTCCTCTTCTTGAGGTTACCACCTGAAGAATACAATGTTCTGCCTACGACAACATTTTCTGTGAAGGCTTTTTTCTCGGGCCATATACAACTCAAGAGGAAAGATATCAGTAGAAATGCAGAACTCTTGGCTCAACAAGCTTCAACTAGTGCTCAATAAACTTCATGCCAATTAAATATAGGTATGGGTGCAGCAAATAAAAGAGAGATAATGTGATTCCATTTACAATTGTATAATCCCAGATTCTATGTGTTACAAGAAAACATACACTCAGTTTATTTCAATAAGTCATACAATGTATAAAAGCATTATCTGGCATATTTATATTTTTTGCAATTATTTTTTAACTTTTTTGGTGTCTTAAATTACAGAAGTGATACTCATATATTTTAGCAAGTCAAAAAATTCATAAGCATATATTTAATAATCTATGTAAACTGAAAGAGATTATGCTAGCTGAAATTAGTAAGAAGGAAAAAGAAGTATATACCAGATGATCTCATTTTTATGTGGAATTTAGATAAATCAAACAAAAGAACAAGAAATAGTAAAAATCTAACAAGTGGACTATTCAAATGAAACATCCAGAGTAGGAGGGGATAAGACAGGGGAGGGAAGAACATGAGAGATATTGGAGATAGATCATGGGTGATATGGTGGTGGGAGAAATATAAAGATTACAACAGTGTAAAACAAATAAATAAATTAATTTTTTTAAAATAAGAATAATCTGTGTAAGTCCACAACTTCTTAGAATATCAGTTCCTGTGCATAACTATTATTAACAGTTAGACATGAATTCTTTCACATCTTTTTTATGATTCTATAAATGACTACAGGCAAACTAAAAATTATTTTCAAGCATAAGTCAACCTGACCTAGAATGTTGCTAACTTTCAGAAGTTTCCTAAGATTTTGATACCATGGGAACTGAGATCTATTTTCATTAATGTACTAATTTTCTTCCAGTCAACAAGCTTTAAGAAAAATGTGCCTTTTTGAGTTTATTTATACATTAACATACTCAATATTGAAGGAGTATAATTCGACTTACACAAAATTGTATAATACAATTTTAAGACCTCTTTTTAAAAGATATTACTATTATTTAAATAGACTTGCTGAACATCCAAACTACATTAATTTATCCACTCAGTAGTGATTAGATGCTAGCATTATACCTGTAACTCTTTGTAACTCTTCTGGACTGTTGGCTTGATAGTTTATTATTACATTTGCCCATTCTACCTTGACATTAGCAAGTTTTGTCATATTATACTTGTGTAAGTATGCACATATACATGTAAATAATTTTAAATAAACATGCATACATATAGACATGGCCTGTATGTGTATGGTTGTATGTTATAGTGATGTTAGAGCGTTATAGCATGTTATAGTATTATAGAAGCAAAAATAAAATGATTAAAATAAACAGTGTCTATTGTAACAGCATGCCTATTAGAGTAGAGATAACAGTTTTGAAAAATTTTTTTCTGACCCAAAGTTACTTGCCTAGTTACACAGATAGTCACAATCCCATGTCTAAATCTATTTTAACTCAGCACTCAATACATAATTTATTCGTCAGGACATGAAGTCATACTATTTTGCACAAGACGCATCCTTCTTTAATTTATCAGTTCTTTAAATATTTTAGTGCATTTCTCTACTTTAAACCCAGTCCCAATACAACTCCGACTTCATCAAAACAAAGCAGAATGACAAAGACACTTTCAAACTTTCTGGTCTTTCGGTCCCAAGAGTTCTGTTCATCCAACTCCAACCATCATTTTTCCCCCTTCTTATTTTTATTTAATTTCTGCATTAACTTTCTAACATTAAATTTGTTCCCAGTGGTTATGAATGTGAATTTTTATGTCAGAATATCTGCATATGAGTCGTATCTGCATTTTTCTGTCATGAAGTCAAACCCAGAGAAGTCTCAGTTGCCTCAACAACATCATAATAATGATTTCTGCTTTAATGAATTGCTAGTTGAATTGGGCAAATAATATCTTGCATGCTTTATACTCCTTCATAGCATTTAGTAAATACAGCAAGTCCTTGAATAACTCATTCAATGTTGTTTTTGCCATAATGTTGATAAGGGAGGGGCTATATCAACTTCATGTTGAATTGCTGTCTCTGTGTGGAGTTTGTCTGTTCTCCCTGTGTCTGCATGGGTTTTTCCCATCCTTGGTTTCCTCCCATGTTCCAAAGATCTGTACTTAGGCTCACTGGTATGTCTAAATTGTTGCAGTCTGAGATTGGATGTGTGTGTTTGTGCATGTGCCACCTGCAACGGGAGGGCATCCTATCAAAGCACACATCCCAAACTGCTCCTGCCACCTGCAACCAAAAATGACTTAGTGAATGAGTTAGCATATTAGTCATAATATATGACTTGCTAAAATATATGAATTAGTATTTAATACTACAAATTCTTGTGTTCTTTATAGATTTGTATGATGCTTCTGTGATCAGAAGTAAGCCATGGAAACTTAACTCTTAATGGTATAGATTAGCTTCTAATAAAATTGGTTTCCTTATCATTCATTTTACTTAAAGTCACAATTCCAAGAACTTGTCAAGGACCTTGAGTAAGAATTTATGATATTCAATAAATTTTTAGGTATTATTATCATCATGGTCATATTAGCTTTCCATATTATCTTTAGGGGGAAAAAAACAGGTTTGGTTCTAGTTTACTCACTGAAGCTCAGAAGTACTAAGGAAGACAGAATGGGGAGATCAGGACATCAAGGTTCACCTAAAGCTAAAAGCTATGAAACACCTATAAAAAATGTAAGAGAACATTTTAATTACCAGAGATGAGGGAAACATTTCCTAAATTAGACATGAAATTCATTAAGTATAATTAAGAATGAGATTGGCTTCATAATTTAAAATTCTTGTTCCTCAACAGACACTGTTAAGAAAATATGAAAGCAAGCCATAAAATTAGAACAAGCAAAATAGATATCCACAAAATAATGATCCTAAAACACAGATATCTACCAAGTAGTTATATTCAGATTTTACCCAAAAGTCAAATCTGCTGCCTTCTTTTACTGGTTACCTAAAGGATTTTCAATTTTTTCTCAAATTTTAAATATTTATAACATTTAATAATAATTATTAAATTGTGATTAAGGGGCCAGGAATAAATAAATTGTAATCTAGCATATAATACAAAACTATCCACTGATAAAAGAAGTGAGCTGTTGACAAAGTCAAAAACAGTATTAAATATCAAAATAATGCTGTGTGAATGAAGTCAGAAAATAGATTCTATCTACACATACCTTTGGAAAATGAAAATAAATCTGCAGTGACAAAAATCATAGTGGTGGTGATAAATGAACAGTGTCAGGTGGATTAACATGACCAGAGAAAAGTTGGAGAAATGGAATTATCTGCTACCTTGTAGCGTCATGAGTGTTCACATATGTCTAAACTCATGAAATGGAATGCATTAAATAAGTGAAATTACTGTGAATCACTTATACCTCCACAATCCTTTAAAAGTGCATAAGCTTTATGTTCAATAAGTACAAGGTGACAATGTCAATGCCTACCACTCAACACATTACCTTTTACTAGGGCAGTTATACGTACCTCTCAAGGCACATTACTTTCACATCCTCTTTCTGTCCATGTGATGCATCTCCCCCCCCAAAAGTAAGTCCACCAGCCTGCATTTTATGGTGTGTGCATGCTCCACATCGGCTAAACCTGGCACCCAAGACTGCTTATGTGGCAGCATAATTGATGACATACTGAGTAAAGCTTAATCAGGAGTCCTGCAGCTCTTTAAGTCAATGACCAGAGGGAAATGTGAGCCAAGAAGTGAGACGTGATGTAGAAGAGACCTGACACACAGCTATAGAAAAAAAGTATTGTTCATAAATGCACTTTTAATGATGACTAAACTGAAGAATGAACAGACATACTTACTTGTCAACAGTTTTATGTTTAAAGTGACAAGCTTGATTCATGACACACAAAATCTTAATGTTAACTCACCTTTCAACCATCCCTTCTTGGGACAATTTCTCATCTAAAAATGAAAATAGGAATTACTTAACTTAGCTATATATATTTATATGTATATATATTTATATGTATATAAATTTATATGTATATATATATACAGCAGATAAGACTAACACCCTCTTTAAGCACCCTCTTTAAGCACCACTCTCAAATTTTACTTTCTTCCAAAGAATTAGCCTTTGTTGTCAGTTAATACTCCCAGATCTTTTTCAAAGTATTTTCCTACATCAATAACTGTATATGTATGGAAACAGAAAAGTATTCATGCATACACATCTATTTATATTATTCAATATTTGATAATGTATGTGCACTTTGCATTATGCTATACTTCAATAAGTATGCATACATCCTCTCATTATTTTTAATTCTTACAGGGGATTCCACAGTGTGATTATCATATTTTAATTGATACTATGTATGTATAGTTTGAATTTTACTATTTTTAAAATTGTTGTAATGAAGGTCATTATAAACTCTTCTTTATATACATGTTGGGATACACGAATAAAAGAACTATGTTCATATATAGAATTCTCAATTAAGTGCAACAGTTCATTCTTTGCAACAGTTCATCTTTGGATGATTATCAGTGGACTAAATCTCTAAACAATAAATAATGTAGTACTGATAATATTCACATATCATACTTACCATATCTTTCTCATTTTGAAAAACACTCTAGGGACTTTAGCTTTATGTGAGTTACACATCTTAAAAATAAATGAATAAAAGCAAATATATCTTCTGTTTAACACTAAATTTGATTTCTAATATTGCGTTTATAACTAACACTAACCATTCTTAAAGAAGGGAAAAAATGTCTAAATAACAGTAATTCAGCTAACAAATTGCTAATCACAATCCTATTACCCAGACTGAAGTTCCAGTTGAATTTAAGTAGCCAACTTCCATTTATACTGATGACTACAACTCACAGAAGATGTATTGTCAGCCTAAAAATTATTGATGTCCTCCAAATAACAGACTGCAATGGAGCAGAAATCACACATGAAAGCATTCTCTAATTATAGGTGGAAAGGAGAATACTAATGGTTACAAGCAAAATTCACTCAAATGCAGTGAACTCAAATCTACCTTTCTCAATAGCACAATATTTCTGCACATCATGGGAAAATAATACTTTTAATTAAGTTTTCTCATTTCTTACTTGATTGAGTTAATCTTCATTACTCATAGCTTAAGAGACTATTAGGAATGAACTACTTAGATCCAAGACAAATAGAATCCAGTAAATTCTTTGTCCCCACTAATTAAACAAGAGAACATTGTAACTTGTAAACTTGTACTTTACATTTTTACAAATAAAATATCTGTAAATAATGTATATACAACTTAAATTGAAGGTTTTATAGTTTATACTCCATGTCACTATATTTTTTCTCTAAATATTCATTTTTCAAAGTTTATAATTCAATGTATTTTCTTCACTACTTTGGACAATATGAAGTACAAGTCCAGATGTCCCACTTCCAGTACCTGCAGATATTAAGGGCATAATATAGATGAGTATCATCTTCATTTTTTACCGTGATATTTTTCTTTTATCGCCACTGCAAAGTCATTATCACTACCATTTTATAGTCTTGATTATCACTGAAAAATTACAAATAATTTTTGGATTGTAGCTAGTATTATGTATTATTGCATATTGTATTGTTAACCCCAAATCTTCATTCTTTCCTGAATCCCTACCAGTTGTCATGTGACACCAGAATGTTCTTTTTTGACTTTGTCTTCAGCCATATGCCTTGCTTTGGGCAACTGCCTGTGATACAGTTTCGAGTTAAGACCTCAATAGGTTTTTGTCTGTTTTGACATGCATTTTTGTGGTCAACCATTGCTATTGGAAGAATGCTCCTGGACAATCAGATGAATCCCAATGAATGGAACACATGTATGGCAAATCCAAAATACTGGCTCATTAAACAAAATATCTTAACAAGATTCACTTTTACCCTCATGTTTAATGTCATCGAAATTTTTCTTTCTCTGTTACTCAGCATTATTGTGGCAATATCTAGATGATGTGTATAGCTACGTGAGGCTTTTCCTTTGTAAGATGCATAGCTTTCAAATCCATATTCTGCATCACACAAAATTTTAGAGAACTTTTAATGCCACAAGCATAACTCACAAGGAAAAATAGTGAGAATTAAGGAATATGTTCTTAAAATATATATCTAAAGCATTAGACAGGAAATAGTAAATATTCCCCACATAATTTCAATTAGAAGAGTTTATATCACTCCTGTGCTTACTGGATCTTCCCAAACATATTTCCCCAAAGTTTTATTAGTTATTTGTTAAAATATTTATTTAGTTGAATCTATCAATGTTTTCCAGGTTAGAAATATAGGCATAAAAAACATCAAAAGTTACTACTCTTATGAAGTAAACACTAAGGAGTTTACTGTGAATAAGATAAACAAGAGAAATTGAAGATATTAGTAGAGAAATATAATGAAGAATATGAATGAACGTATATTTAAGATTTAACACATCTAGAAAATAGAAATCCCTCTCTATAAATCCAATAAAACCCTAGTTGAGGTGAGGGAACAAATCATGTCAATATCTGAAGAAGAACTTCTAATAGCAGAGGGAATAGTAAATGAATATTGCTTTAGTATGAATAGATCACAAGGAGAATGATGGAAGCTCAATGTGTTTGGAGAGAAGTGAGCAGTGAGTATAGTTGTAGGAAAGGAGGTCAAAGAAATAATTGAGGAGCAAATTGTAGGGTCTTTTTTATTTTAAATAATTTTTATATATATATATATATATTTCACATCATTGTAATCCCTGGGGGTCACCCACCACCTCCCCTCTCTGGTTGCTCCAGCTGGTACCCTCCCAGTTGTGTACTTTTGTTTGGCTGTCCATACATTAGTGAAAGCATTTGTTTCTGTCTTTTTCTTTCTGACTTGTTTCTGCTAATATGATTTCTTCTAGGTACATCCATGTTATCATAAAATCGTCAAACTTGTCATTTTTAATTGATGAGTAATATTCCATTGTATACATGTACCACATCTTTTTCATCCAGTCATCTGTTTTGGGACATTTGGGTTGTTTCCATGTCCTTGCAGTTATAAATAGTGCTGCAGTAAACATCTGAGCACAGGTGTCCCTTTGTACCCACTTTGAGGTCTCCTTTGGGTTAATTCCCAGAAGAACAATTGCTGGATCAAATGATAGTTCCATTTTCATTAGTTTGAGGGTCCTCCACATTGCTTTTCATAGTGTATAGACCAGTTTACAATCCCACCAGCAGTGTAAGAGTGTTCCTTTCTCTCCACATCCACACCAGCACTTGTTGTTGCCCATTATTTTGATGTAAGCCATTCTTACTGGTGTAAGGTGGTATCATTGCAATTTTGATTTGCATTTCCCTGATTGCTAGTGATGTTGAACAATTTTTCATGTGCCTGTTGGCCATTTGTATTTCCTCTTTGGAGAAGTATCTCTTTAGTTCTTCTCCACGTTTTTTGTTTGGGCTTCCATCCCATTTACCATTGCACCAGAAACAATTAAATACCGGAAATAAATGTAACAGATCACACAAAAGATCTATAAAGTTTAAAGAAAACTTTAAAACACTGCTAAAAGAGATAGAAGAAGACATAAGGAAATGGAAAGATATTCCCTGTTCATGGATTGGAAGAATTAACATCATCAAAATGGCCATCCTTCCAAAAGCAATCTACAGATTCAATGCAATCCCTATAAAATTCCAATAGCATTCTTTAAAGAGATAGAACAAAAATTACTGAAATTCATATGGAAAACAAAAGGCTTTGAATATCAAAAAGCCTCCTGGAAAGAAAAAGAGAGAATGGAGGCTTAACTATTCCAGACTTCAAATTATACTACAAAGCCATAATAAGATAAACAGCATGGTATTGGTTTAACAACAGAGAATGTGACCAATGGAAAAGAACTGAGTGCCTGTAAATAAAACCACTCATATATAGTCAAATAATCTTTGACAAAGAAGTGAAAAACCTACATTGGAACAAAGACAGCACCTTCAACAAATGGTGCTTGGAAAACTGGACCAAGACATGCAAAAAAATGGACCAAGAAAACTCCCTACACCATGTACAAAAACCAACTCAAAATGGATAAAAAAAAAAAACTTGGATGTAAGACCTGAAACCACAAAATACATAAAGGAAAACCTAGGCAAAACTCTCCATGAATTAAAATTCAGAAATCCCTTTCTAGTCACATCAACAGATGGCAAAAAATGAAGGAAAATATAAACAGACGGGACTACATCAAACTAAAAAGCTTCTGTGCAGCAAAAGAGACAACAGAAAAAAAAAAAAAAAAACAAGAAAGAAACCCAACAGAATGAGGAAAATGTTTGCCCTCCACAAGAGTGATAAGGGTTAATAACAAAGATCACAGGAACTCACACAACTAAACAAAAACAATAAATTGTTGGATCTTAAAGGAAATTGCAAAGCATTTGGCTTTTACTTTGAAGAATGCAAGTCATTAGAGAGTTTAGAGTGTTTTAGTATAATCATTCTCTTTCATACTTAGAGCAGACATCAGTCACTGGTCAGGAAAAATGAACACACAAGGTATACAAAACACAAGGCTTAATACTGGAGTTCATGTATGTGTTGAAAAGGATACAAGAGCAAACCTAAGCAGTGAAATAACCCAGAGCTTGCTGTATCTCACCTAGGACTGCAGGCAACAAACAGGCACAGTGTTATTATCAGAGCCTAGGACATATTTGTTGCCAATGCTCCTATTGTTCAAGTTTCTGACACTGCAGCAAAAACCTCCAAAAGTCACCTAAAGCCCAGGCACTACTACTATAACACTGAAAGTTATCTTAGCCTACAGCCACCTTCTATTGTAAATGCAACTTAAAAGCAGAAAAAGTACTGATTGTACACTTTCCCAACATTGTTTCCCAGTGACTAAATATAAGCAGAACCCCAGTAGGCAAGGGAGGCTGGAAAATGCTGGGTCTAGAGATCCAGGCACCTTAGAAAGCAGTGCAAAGAATGAGAAGAATGAAGCTAAGAGAAAAAAGACCAATGACATGGGATGGGGGAAACATAAAAATTATTACAATAGTTTAGGAGAAAGCTAAGTGTGACCTGGAAGTAGAAGACAGTAAGAAGAATGAAAGCAAAAAGAAATCCATTATAATATTATTCCTAAGTATTTTTTCATGAGAAAAGCTTATTTTTTTTTAAGTTGTTATTTTTTTTTAAGATGGGGAAGACTTTAGGAATAACACATTAAGGGTGAGAGCGAAAAATTAAAGAAATCAATTTAGAACATGTCGAGTTTGGGATTCTGCAATACATCCATACACAGACTTTGGGTAGATAATGGGGTTTGCAGAACTTATCTAGCTGGAGAAATAAATTCTGAATGATACTTAACATTATAAAAATGAATGAGATAACCAAAAGCTTGAGGAAACAAGGAAAAGAGGAGGTTCAGTGACTGACCCTGACACATACTAGTAAAAACAAGTCCCTCAGGTAAGGACTAATTATTGAGCACAGAAAAAAGTAAACAGGACAATAGAAAAAATATAGGGTGACATCCTACTGCAGCATATGATGTCACACTCAGACCTCACGGTACATCAGTGATAAAGACCCCCTTAGGGACTACATTGGATGAACCACTCCACTTCAAGTCAGCCACTGCAAACCACTTGAGTTCCATCTGAAATATCAGGTTCCCTGGAAAAGAGTCAGAGATGAAGATTTTCATACATGAAGTTTCTATGAGGAGTCCTCTTCAGGAAAAGCACTGAGAGAGTGAAACAAGACAAACTAAGGGGAAAGGTGAACTGTGATACAGTGTGCACAGTCTGCACTCAAGACCAAAGGTATCATTGGAAGTGAAATGGTTCTCCACAGTTCCTCTACTTGAAGCAACTTAAGGGAGACCTTTGTACGTCTGCATCAACCATCTATTAGGTGATCATAGTGAGTGAGCATAACTTTGAAAATGACAACTCTATTTCTGCCAAAATTAACTAGGAAGAATTTAAGCTATAAGCTGCCAATAGACAACATTCCAGCTATGAGTAAGGAATTCCTTTACCCTAAAAGCGTAGAAATAGGAAACCAAATCACCATCATAATTGTGTGTGTGTGTGCAGACACTTCTCTTTTTTTTCACTGCTACACTCCAAACTACATGAAGGTAGGAGCAAATCCAATTTACTTCATCATTATATGTCCAGTAATATCCACAGAACCAAACGTAAGTGCACCTTTTTTCAATTGAATGCCTCCATGTCTCCTCCATCTAGCTCTCTCTCTACAAGAATATGCTTATATGAAGCATATAAGCTTCATATAAGCTCACTGGAAGTTTATTTCCATTTTTTAAATTCTATCATCTGGCTATGTAACTCATTGCAAACTAAAATCAGGCTGAAATAGAGCTGAATATTAGTCCAGCTGTGCATGAATTTAACTTGTTATAGATGAGAAATTCAAAGACCTTTGTTCAAGTCTTAACTCCAGAATTTATTGTCCACATGATGTTATGACCTTGAAAGGTCTTGATCATCCAGAACTTTATTTTTACCATGTGTAAGTAGCAGATATTTCAGTCTTGGCTCCTTTCCCAGTCTCAGAATCTTTATCAGAGTCATAGAACATGATCAATTGGTGATGTCTACCATTAACACAAGGATGAAAGGAGTGGAATATTTGCCAACTATTTAACCTATCCTCCTCTAAATCTAATGTACACCACTGTCTACTGACATACTACTTTTAAGGTTAACAACAAAAATCTTCCACACCATGTAGAATTAAATGAAAAATTTTATAAAAATCAAATATAAATAACCAAATTCAATAATCCTTATCTATCACCTAAGAACTCTATAGTCAATGTGACCTGTGAAGATGATTTCATCCACCATTCTTAATTTAGTTGTCATATTACTGAGAACTCAAGTGAGGAAATGGTTATCCCAGGGTAATACATGTATTTAATGGTAAAACCCAAACCAGAAATCTCCTTATCACTAGGTCAAAAATGTAATTTGGAGGCCTCGTTAAATCTCTTGTGGCCTAAATCACTAATTTGTTAAATCAGTTCCATGATTTTTCTAATTACAACTTTACAGAGCACCTGTCTTTATTGCCTTTTCCAACAGTGTAGCAGTTAAAGACATAAAAGGATTCTACACATTTGAGAAATAAACTCACAGTTAGCTAAACACATATTTTCTGTATTATTGAATATGAAAAAAAGCTGTAAAAAGTAAAAGTACCTTCTAATGTTTTAACTAAAAGTACAACTGTATCATCTCTCATTTTTTTTACTTCAATGAACCCTTTCATTAAATTTTATATAATTTTGACGCATATATAACTCCTGACTTGAATTTCTATAGAAAGAGGCTCTATGTGAATTCCATATGGACTTAAGTGATAATTTCATGAGAAAAAATACATATCAAAATGTGTTTTTAGAGGTAAATATTAATTCAAAGTGATATATAAGCTTTTATGTTCACTATAGCATCCTTTACAATAACCAACTTTTGAAAACAACCAAGTTGCCCAGGAACAGGTAAATGGTTAAAGAACATGTGGTATATACATACAATGGAATAATACTCAGCTCTAAAAAAGATGAAATCTTGCCATTTCCAACAACTTTAATGTCACTGGGGGGTTATTGTATTAAGTGAAATAAGTCAGAAGGGAAAAGAGAAGTATCAGATGATCTTTCAGTAATGTAATACAGAGAAAGAAAACAGGTAAAATTGAACTAAAACAAACTCTAAAAATCTGACTGCAGAATTGAGGCTGCTAGAGGGGGGAGGTGGTGAGCAAAGGGAGAGAGGCCCTGAGGACTATAGGTGCTTGGTGAAGGGGTGTAATGTGGTAACATACACATGGAGTGAAATGAAGCTAGTCTTCATTATCATATACAGTGCTGTAAACTAATGTTACTGCAATTAAAAAATAGAAGTGCCTCTTAGAATTGCTACAATTCTGAAATAATTAAAAAGAAAAATGAGTTGTTGCAGGTTTTGAATAAAGAGAAGTAAATGGGATTAATTAACGGTAACACAGCACATCACATCCTTGAGATGGTTCCTGAACTTAGTTAACTGAAGAATTAGGTTCATGTCTCCACTTGATCCAATGCTGACTTAATGTCAGCAGTAAATTTATTGTTAATGAGAAGTGAGTCAACCCCCAGGAGAAGTTAAAAAATGTAACAGCCAACCTGTCAGGTAGCTTCATTAACTTCAAGATACAGAAACAACTCAAAGAGGACACAGAATCAGAGGCTACATCTGATTCAGAGGTAATGATGCATTCAAGAAGGGGTCAAAGAAAACTATGTCAGCTTATGCATGTTAAAAAAATATTGCCTGATGTTGGACTTCTAAAAATGTTTGGCTTCCCAGTTAGAATTCTCTGATTATATGTGTATGCAACAATCATTTTCTGATTAATTCTAACAGAATTCGTGTCTCCCTGAAAAATCTGGAAATGTACCTATGCGTATACAAGCAGGATGACTGCAAATGTAAACCAAACTAGCATTTCTTCTCTACTTCCATAATGCAAAATTGTCGATTTGATAATAACTATATTCCTGTGTCCCATCATAGACCACTCAGTAGCAATGTAAATAGAATGCATAAATGAAATTTTACTAATAGAACTTATAAATTAAATGAAAGCTGAGAAGTTCACAAATGTGTCACATTTTATCTTATCCAGCTCTATAGCTATATGGATAGTACAAACTATAGATATCATAACAACTAGATATAGAACAAAGTTTATGCATATATATAGTATATATATATAAATACTATATATTATTGGTACAAACTTTATATACAGTAAGAATACCATCCCCATTTTATAGAAGGAGGAAAACTGACTCCTACTATAAGGGTAAGAAAGCATCTTTCTTAGTAAAACCTATAGTTCATTGCTCAGTTTGTCTCTGGCAATAACATTAAGAATGTTTTATGAATAAATAGAATTTTTTTAAAACTTATTTACTTATTTATATATAAATTTCACAACATTTTAATCTCAGGGATTTCCCCTCCACACCCTCTCTTCCCTTCCCCCCCTTTCCCTCCTGCTCAAAGTTGTGCGCTTCAGTTTGGTGCTTAGCTTGTTTTGACTTTCCTCAAGGCTTTTGTTTATTTTTTTCACTATATCCCATATATTAGTGAAACCATTTGGTTTCTGCTAATATGACTTCTTCTAAATACATCCATGTTGTTATGAAATCATCGAATTTGTCATTTTTAATTGATGAGTAATATTCCATCATGTATATATACCACATTTTTTTCATCCAGTCATCCATTTTGGGGCATTTAGGTTGCTTCCATGACTTTGCAATTATAAATTGTGCTGCAGTAAACATCCGGGCACAGGTGTCCCTTTGTACCCACATTGAGGTCTCTTTGGGGTAGATTCCTAGAAGAGCAATTGCTGGGTCAAATGGTAGTTCCATTTTCATTAGCTTGAGGGTCCTCCACACCCCTTTCCATAGTGGTTGAACAAGTTTACATTCCCACCAGCAGTGTAGTAGTGTTCCTTTCTCTCCACATCCTCGCCAGCAATTCTTGTTGCCTGTTCTTTGGATGTGGGCCATTCTTACTGGTGTAAAGTGGTATCTCCTTGTGGTTTTGATTTGCATTTCCCTTATTACTAGCGATGTTGAGCAGTTTTTCATGTGCCTGTTGGCCATTTGTATTTCCTCTTTGGAGAAGTGTCTTTTTAGTTCTTCTCCCCATTTTTTGATTGGGCTTTTTGTTTTGCTTTTATTTAGTTGTGTGAGATCCTTTTGGATCTTTGTTATTAAACCCTTGTCACTCATGTGGAGGGCAAAGATTTTTTCCTATTCGGTTGGGCATCTTTTAGTTTTTTCTGTTGTCTCTTTTGCTGTAATAAAAAGAATTGTTTACCACCAAACACATAATACAAGATATAGTGCGCTTGGATAAACTTATTCCTTAGTAACATATTTAGAGATCTAGACCTATTCAAAACAAATTACATATTTATTTTTGCTTATGTAATTTATTGAGCCTTAGGTATAGTTCTATTTAAAATAAAACTTTCTTATCTGAAACATTATCTTATTTTATTATAAAAGTAAATGTAAGTGATATCGTTTTCATTGTTTCTATAGTTAATGGAACAGCACTCAATTTAAATACATAAAAATCTTATTTAATATGTAGTAGGAATTATGTATCTATAATTTGAATATCAGCATGCAGGCCAATGTACTTTAGATGAGAAATCAGAATGGATTTGTTATGGAACTATGTGTTTAAGTATATGTGTATACAAATTTAATTTTCTTTTTCAATCTAAATGTCATTTTTAAGCATTTACTCTATTTTCTCATCTTCCCTAGAGGACCTAAGGTAAATCACCCTTTGGTATTTTGATATGCCTTAAGTAATGTTTTCTGTGCTAAGTTATAAAATTTATTTTTCTGTTTACTCTAAAACCTATAAATAGGTAAGTCTGAGCTTCAAATACTTAATGCCTCAAAATGAGGTCTGACATTTAGAAAGTAGGTCAAGTACCCCACTGCTGGTTTGACAGGCATCAATATAGTATCCATAAACAATTTTAGCCCCTAGGCACCACAAATGAACCTTTAAATCTATTTCTAATACTCCTTACAAGTTTTTCTACTTAAGGGAATAGAGCTTCACATAATATAGAGCATGAAATGAATTTTCAAAGCCCAACCCATAGCTTCACTTTAATATTTTCAACAAACTCTTTTGCCAATTTTGTTGCCATTTTAGAGATGATTGTAGAGACAAGATTTTAAATCCTGTATTTTCTAATTATTGATATTGGACATGTTAGTAACCTTAGTGAGCTAATTTCTACATCAAGAGGAAAATAATAATTACATCAAGATATGGGCCCAAGTAACAATGGTCATCACGATATGAAGGCCACTTCAAGTTTAAAAACCAAAGCTCTGAATTTAAAAATTAAAGGTAATGTAGTGGGTCTACCAAACTTACACAAGATTAAAGAAGCAACTTTACAGTTGTAGTTCAGAAGAAGTTTTATTTTAAATAGAACTAAACCTAAGCCTCAATAAATTACATAAGCAAAAATAAATATGTAATTTGTTTTGAATAGGTCTAGATCAATAAAAGAATTCTAATTTAGTGAATTTAAAAGATCCTGAAAACTGTAAGTAATATTCCTGAACTAGAAAAATACAGTCAGAGTGACTTTAAATAAGCCAATTAAAATCTCCAGACATAGAAGTACTTGGAAAAAACTGGAGGAACAAGTCATAACGTATGAATGTGGATTGTTCTCCTGGTTGGATAAAATAATTCCTAAGGCAAGACATCTAATGGGGCCTCAAAAGACTATCAGAATGTAGGCTCACAAATTAGGGCTACATGAAGCCCTAAGCAGATTCCCAAATTTCCTAGGTTATACCCTTCAGGAGTCTCAGATTTCATAGAATAGTTAAAAGTTAATAAAATAATGTCTAGCACTTGAACTTTAGGTCAGTCACCAAATGAAATAGAAAGAGCATGAAGAAAAATTAACCCATATCATATCAGAAAGTTAGGAAACTAGGCATGTACCAGTTGGAAAAGAAATCAAACAAAAATTGTGCAAATGTACAATACAGAGGGAAAATTCAATAAACAAAAGAAAACAAAGCCTGGAATAAAATATAATCCAAGCAACTTTTATATCTCTTGCTATCTGCCTAGTACAAGCAACCCCAGAAGACAAGTACTACTGTTACAGATTAAAGAATTATGTGACAGGCAACAAGTCCAAGGTTACAAAACAAGTAGAGATTGGGTACTCATAAAAAAAATCAAATAACAGGCACAAGTTAATAAAATGTCAGGTGGTAAGCAATGAAAACTATACCAATGCTGAACAACAATGAAATTTATTTTTACAAACCACGGCACATGTTGTCATTTGTTTCAAAATTTGAACTCAGAAGGAACTAAAATCAAAATATATGAAAATTTTTACAGGGCTAAAACTCTCATCTTTCAAGACAGTGAATGAATTGATGTTCTCTATAATTGAACTGCAGTTGAAATGTCAAGGCTCAAACTTCTGTCTTCTACCATGAAAAATACTCCCTGAAGTTTAACAATTTCTTTAGTTTCACCTCAAATTTCTCCTTTTTAAATTAGTTAGATTGACATTCAATCTAACATATTTTAGTTATGTGATATTTTACATTATACCACTATTAGTAATATTTAGAATTATAGGAATTATACTTTTGTATTTTTTCTATTTATTATGCAACAAGAGATGAACTGATCAACATGGTATTACCAAATGCCAGCACTGATTTAAAAAAAGATTAAAGTGTAGGAATATTGAATAATTTGGTATGATTCTTCTCAGCATTTTTGGGTACTGTCTTATCTATACAAAGGACATGAAGTCATTTTCTTTAAAAATTAATATGAAATAATTGAAAGACGTTTTAGTTATTGGACTGTCTAGTGCTTAATTGAAGAATCATAGTAAAAAAATTCTAAAAAATACATTTGTGCACACATTTTCACCCCAATATGAAATTTTTCAAGTTCAATTTCCCTGGATTCATTCTTCTTCCCCTCTTGACTACTGATATGCCTAGAGCAGATTAAAATAAATAAGTAAAATGCAGACAAAGTAATTAATAATGCTACTGAGAATGTCACTAAGATCATTCATTATGAGATGAAGAGTGAAGAGCACTGAAACACTTGGATGACTTGACCCAACCCTCCTCTACTTTGACTTTTCCATATCTTGCCAGCAATGTGTTAAGTAGAAGTGAGGCAAGTGCACAAGGGAGTTAGGATATGAAGTGTGCTTATGATTTCAGTGAGAATAGATCTGCATGGTGAAAGACAAATATTAAATGGAGTTAGATGAATGGAGAGCTAAAGTGACCATGAAAGTCACTATACCAAATGAAATCCTAGAGCTATGTGGTATTTGGGGACAGAAACTCAACTCATCCACTATGAGCTACATGAGGAACCCAATGAATTAGTGAGGTGTACTAAATTCATGTGGCCATATGCAAGAAACATTAAAGAATGAAGCTATAAAATACCATGCTTGAGCACAAACCAGAGAAATGCTTTCTCTCTATGATGCTTCAAAGTAAAAAGTGAAAGAGAAAAATTGACTGAGCAGTAGTTCAAAACAATAGGGTAAGAGTATGAAGATACAGAAAAGATTATCAAGGTTCACAGGTAAGTCCTTTAGTCAAGGGAACAAAAAATTATCGAATTTGATAACCACTGGGTTTTCATTTCATCTACAATTAGTTTATTTTCATGCTGATGAGAGAGGATAATATGTGCCTATATCACACATTAGAGAATGGTCACAGCCTATTTAAATCTATTTAAAGAAAATAAATAATGCTAGAGTATTAGCTTCTAAATGCTGCTATAATAAACTCGCACAATAATAGTGAAGAAAAATAAATCTACTATGTTACAGAAACCTGAAATGAGTCATCAGGACTGTATTATTTTTAAATGACCATGGGATAATATTTCTTTGTTTTTCTGAACTCTTAATGTTTGCCCAAAGTCCCTGGCTCCTGGCTCTTCCTATTAGTGCAAATGCTGCTTTCATCATCACAAATTCCTTTGACTATGACCTTTCTTCTTCCTCCAATAAAATCCAAAGGGACTCCATGATTACTGTGGTCACCTGAACAGTCCAGAATCATCTCTCTGTCACAAAATCATTAACCTGATCACCTAAAAACTCAGTTTTACCCAGTAATGTAATTTATCCACAACATCCTAGAATTAGGGTATAAACTTTGGTAGGGGCTACTATTTGGCACTTTACAATAAGAAATACCAAGTCTAGCATATTTGTTTGTGCATGAGAAACTGTGTTACCATCTTTCATTTAAGCTACAGATGTCACTTTACATCTTTATTACTAAAGAGCAGATGAAAACTCAGTGTTCTATTATATGGGATAGTAGTAAGAACTTTGGTCTAAGAGTCAGGAAGTTTGATCTTCATAGCCTCACTTTTCTGCTCAATGAGACAAGTTCCTCAGTCTGAGTCTCAGTTCTATTGTCTGCAAGATGAAGACAATAATACCTGCAAGTTATAATTAATTTTACCTCATTAATTATGAAAATTAAATTACAAGTTTTGAAATACCAGTATCATGGTAATCAATAAATAGTGGCTGCTGTAATTAAAATAATAATTATCAAACTGGAAGTCCAGCATCCTATTCTCTATTGTCTTTATTTTATCAATAGGGGTTCCTGCTCTCATGTTTCTAGAAAGAAAAAAAGTCAAGAAATCTATCCTGCTTTCAACAAATGAGAAAACCAAAACATCCATGTTGTATGTACTACATCACAAAGCCAAGTTCATGCCTTCTATCTGACAAAACACAGGCTGCTCATCATACAACCAGGTTTCCCTGGCCTCTGTTGCCTACTTTTCAAAAGCCTCCATGTTTCCCAACTGTTAGATATATAGAATACTCAGGGTTTTGTACAATATTTTATTTAAGATTTATTTCTTAAATCCCCTACTACCTACATCACCCAAGAACTGCCACAGTAGTCCCATGTGCTCTTCCTTCCAGTCTGCTACCCATCTCTCTCTCCCTCCCCAGTATGCCTCAATCTATAGTTTGCCTCCAAGTTCTGTCTTTTGATTTAAACTTTTTGTTCAGTTTTCCTGTATTTCTCCTATTAGTGAAACCATCCAATTTTTTTTTCTTCTGACATATTTCACTGAGCATAATCCCTTCCAACTCCAACCATTCTATGGTTACATGGAAGTCTGTACTTGTCATTTCATGGTTCTATTCCATACTTGCTTGTTCTTCTCTTGGTTTAGATTTTAAGGCTTCTTATAATATTTCTTGCAGAAGAAGTTTAATATAAACAAATTTCTGAAGATTTTGTCTATCTGAGAAGGTCCTTATTTTTCACTCATAGGAAGGAGAGCTTTGGAAGATAAAATATTCTTGGTTGTTATTGGTTGTCTTGCAATTTTTTGAGTAGGTTACCCCCTTCTCTTCTTGCTTGTAGTGTTTCTTCAGAGAAATATGATACCAGCCTAACTGATATTCCTTTCTAGGTTATCTGTGTTTTTCCTCTCATCAGTGTCATTTTTTCTTTGTCTTGGACTCTTCATAGCTTTACTGCTATGTGTCTTGTGGTAGTTTTCCTTTTATTATAGTAGTTTGGTATTTTTCTAGTTTTATGTATGTCTATTTCCATTTCCTTCTTCATGTTTGGTAAGTTCTTTTCAGTTATTTCCTTGAATAGCTTCTTAGGTCCCTGGTCTCTCTCTTCTCTTCTGAGAGTCCTATGACTCTTACATTTTCTTCCCTTATGGAGTCAAATAAATCTCAAAAGTGTTTCTTCATTGTTTTTTTCTTTGCATCTCTCATTCCTTTTCGCTTTGCTTCTTTTTATATCTGTATCTTCAAGAATATGATTCATTCTTCCATTTCATATATTCTATTTTTATGGCTTATTCCAAAATGTTTTAGCTCCTCCATTGGTCTTTTAACATCCTGAGTTTTCTTTACTACATTTTAAAAAGATTCAATCTCATTCTTCTGTTCACTGATGATATTTCTGATTGTTATTTTTCCTTTCTTGTATTTTCTCTTAAATCTTTGTGTATTTCCATTATAACAATTCTGAGTTCTTTGTGAAGGAGAGAAATTCTTCTGTGTCAGCGTTTTTTCGTACTGAAGGCTGACTTTCTTTCTGTGGTATATTATTTCCAGGAGGGCTAGTGTGATCATTTGTAATTTTCTTTCTTCTCATTGTTTGCTTTCAGGCTTCTTCTATTCATTGAGTCACCATGCCACTTGTACCAGCAGGCATGACTTCTGGGTACTCTTATAGGACATGGACGTAGCTGCCTTGTGTCTGAGCTGTTGTTGCTGGATGTATGTCTATCAGATGGCTGATAGGCTAGGAGGTACCAGGGGCCGATGCTGTGGGTAGGGCTTGAGCACAGGGATTTCATATGACTTCCACCTGGCATCCAATTTTCAGATATCTACTGCTGCCAGGCAGGGCACCCGAAGTGTTCCTATAGGATGGAGGGGTGCTACTTTAGGAAAGACTTGAGCAGGGTGATTTTGCTGTAGAAATTTTAAATGGAAAGTACACATTCTTCTTAAGTGATTAACCCACTTATTTATTGAGAAATCTTTTAAGATCTCTTAGGTTATTTCTTGGAGAATCATAGTCTAAGCTGTTATCTATGGAGAGCAGATTGAACTCAGGTATAAATATTCTACAGAAAATCAGTTAAAATATATAATTGTATAGTCAGGAATTCATTAATAAAGTAACTGTATAGTTTTTAAATCACTACCTTTTAAGACCAGGCATGGTGGTGTGTGCTTTTAATCCCAGCCTAAGAAGGGAGGCCAAGACTAGGAATTGCTTGAGTCCACAGGTTTGAGACCTACCTGGGGCAACATAGCGAGACCTAGTCTCAAAAAATAGTTGGGCATGGTGGTGCCTGCCTGTAATCCCAGCTACCTGGGAGGCTGAGGCTGGGGATACCTTGAGTCCATGGTACTGCAGGCAACATGAGTCTGCAGTTCCCTGGGCAACATAGCAAGACCTAGTCTCAAAATAAAATAAAATACCACCTTTTAGGTGATACTCTCAGAGAATCTGTATCAAAACTTATTATAATGATAGGTGAAAAGAAAAGGTTCTCATGGTATAATGAAAAATGCAAAATTTCTGTATTTTTTAACAGATAATTACTTCAATCACCTATCCCCTTCCTTCCTGTTTGCTTCTTAATTTTAATGAGCTGTACATACTCCACCTGTTATGTGATAACTTTATCTCATCCGTGTTCAGTCTGGAGAACAGAATCACAGCAGGGAATTTAATTCAGTAAACTAATCAGAGTTTTCAGAAAAACTGAAAACACCAAAAGATGAAATACCCACAGGCACATCATTTGCAGAAAACTGTTATTACCTTAAAAAAGTTTACAAAGGGAAAAAAAGATAATGATATCAGAATTCAGAAGTCAAGTGAAATGTCAGTCAAGGGAGTGCCCAGAGGACCTCGACGCAAGTCAGGGGACAAAAGCCACCTATTGGGAACTAGACCTCTGGAAGAGAAACCAAAGGCAGGAGTTGAACCCTTGGTATGGGCTTCCAGTTGAGACTGAAAATACAGAAGAACTGGTAGCAAAATTCTTCTGTCTCAAAGGATCTAGAATTACGGAGGAAAAGCAACTGCTGAAGTTTCCAACACAAACAGAAAAGTAGAGAATTTGTCTATCGCCACTCCCCTGCTCCAATTCCCTGACACTTAGCTTGAAAGAAAATTAAAGTGATGGGCAAGGGGGCCTGAGAAGTGTAGTTTCTAAGGATCATCACCTCCATTCTACAGAAAAAAGAAAAGTGGGTGCAAGAGACGAAGTACACCCAAAATTTAAGATTAGGCAAAATGGCTAGAACAATGACCCAGAAAAAATGAAAGTAGGAATTAACCCTTAAAAAAAAAAAACAAAACTCAAGTCTTTGAGGATTGTAATATGATGCATTATTTATTTTTCACTATTAAGTTGAAATGATTGCTATATGATCCTAATTGGCATCATGATTATTAATTTATCTCAGTGATAAATATAAATCTTTACACATGTTCTAAGGTATAGTTAGGCTCCATTAATGAAAATTCCTCTAGGTGACTTTCATGCATGTACAGTCTGCTTTCTAGCCAACCCTGCTTCATTTGATATGTGTACTGACCATTATTCTCTTCTCATGTCTATTTGTCAAAGAAGATGCAGATGACCATCATCACTAAAATTAATAACTATGTTTGCATTTTGTCAAGGGTTCTGAGCCCATAACAATTTTGAGGAAGCAGGAACTTAGTTTTGTGCCTCATTTCATAGAAAGTAAAATAAAGATCAGAGATTTTCATTAGCTTCACCCATGTCAACCTTCTAATTGAGCTGAAAATAAAATCCAAGGCTTATGAACCAGAATATTTTGTTATTTTTGTCTACTACTATATAAGAATACATAATTCCAGTTACATTCTGGTAGCTGCAAGATACAGAAGCTGATTCACAAAATTAAATAAGTGCCAATCATTGGGTAATGCCTTCAGTGATAGTATGAGGAGATATCTATTTTCATAAATAATTTTGACTTTGGAGAAATCCCTCTGTGATTTCTTCACAGTAGATAGAATCATAGAAAAACTAATTTTAACAAATATACTGATATACTGATTATGTAAATTCAATTAGAGAAATAAATGATTACTATTGAGGAAAAGTCTCTATAGAACTAAAGAAAAACAGTTGCCTTCCTTTAAACATCATAAAATAAATGGCATTATTAGCTGATTCTTTAGTTCCTTAGATTACTACATCAATATCCTTAATTTTAAAAGGTACTGAATTTGTTAAATTTTATCTGTGTTCTTCATATATCTGTAAAATATTTTTTATAACTGACTGCTAAAGAGAAAAAATAAGTTGATTGTTTTTTGCTTCTCCAAAGTTAATTTCATCTTCCATTTTACCTTGCAGAAAAGCAGTCTAGTATTCATGTGACAATTCCATTTACCCTGGCAAATTATGTGACAATTCAAAAAAGCAATATTATATTTACCTGTAACTATAATTTCTTTAGTAATTTCCTTCTCTGTAGAATTACAATATTAACTAAACCATGTAGCCTCATTTTTGCAAACTTGTTATTAAAACTAAATATGAATATAGTGAAGCATACACACACTTATGTACTTGTATTTATATGTATATTTATGAATGTATATACACATGCATGCATATATATGTGTGTGTGTATAGTGTATACATCCTCCAGTTGAATGTGACATGTTCACTACCCAATAAAGAAGAGTACAGGTAGAAGGAAAGAATCAAAATCATGGGAAAGCAGATATAAAACATATCCATACAAAAAGAATTGGAAGGAAAAAGTATCTTTATTAAAGTGCTCTGATGTGTATATGTACACAAACCACAGAGCCACATATTCTCTGTTCTTCTGATCTATGATTTCTCATATTTGATTCAATTTTTATAGGCTCTCAGACTGTAGGAATGGTGTGTATATGTGTGTGTGCATGTGTGTGTGTGTGTGTGTGTGTGTGTGTGTGAAAAGAAACACTTTAACACTGTCACAGCAACAATCTGAAATCAGGAATTTATTACAGAGAATGGAAAATTTTTAACCTGAGACTTTTTGACCCAGAGCACCAGGGTGTAAAAAAAAAAAAAACATGAAAAATTCAAGGACAACTACATTGAGGACCAAATTATCAAGGTTTGGAGCAGAAATACAGAAACCTGGCTTGCTGGAGATCTGTAAATTGTTCACTCAGACAGAAACCATGACAGAAACTTCCATGTACTGGCCCAAAAAAAGAGCAACTACATCTTTCCTCTCTTAACCTTTTGCCCCCAATTTCATTCTTCTTCCCTTTTGGTTTCCTTTTGATGTGTGAAGAATGCTTGTATATTTGTTTTCCATGTGGTTTCTCAAGAAATGGTGGATTCAAAGAAGTTAGACAGCAAAACATGGAATACTGCTGATGAACAAAGCAGGCTGTTTCCCTCTGGTATCTGGCGAGGGTCAGTGGTTCCAAGATGAAGATCTGAAAGTCCGTGAGTCATTAGAAGCTTTCAGGTTCCAAAATACAATAAGGGGAAAATGTGTGCTTATGGTCAAACTTTAGGATCATAGCAACAATAACATAATTCTTTGTTCTTGGTTTATATCTTCCCCCATGCTTTATGATTTATTTAACTTTTTTTTTCTTACGTTCCTCACCTTTTAAATTACTCCAGTGTCTTTTAGTGGTTATGAATAACCTAACATGATTTAATATAATTGTTCTCCTCAACACTTACCATATTCATACTTGAGCAAAAATCCCTATAGGTAAGTTTTTTTTTTTCTTCCATTGGTCTATTACAGTTTGCACCTATCTGATTTCATTAATAATAATGGTTCAAATTTTAAAAACATTAGTAGTTATTTCAGCTAATATGGGCCAACTGTGGTCATTTCACATATTATTTTCTAAGCTCATACATTTCACTGACAGGCAATTACTATCTCTGTGTAGTTTTATAGCACAATGAGGAAGAAGGAAGGTAGACAAGAATAGTAAATTGTACTTGTGAGTAAACTGAGACCCCAAAAAACCCCACAAGGGACATAATAGTCCAAATTCCCTGGAGGAAATGCGACTCCCACAGTTGAATTTAGTGAAGAATTACTCTTCTCACCTAGAAATTCCTTTGTTTATACATATGTATGTGTAATTCTGCAAAAAACAGTGCAAGCTTCATGGGTTAATGCAGGAATTAACCAAGACTGCCAACCAATAACTGGTATAGTAAGTTATGGTTTATCTAACCATGAGATATTATGAAGCACAAAATAATGAATTCAAGTAGAGTCTCCAAAACATAATAAGTCAAATAAAGTAAAAAGTAATACACAAAGCATATTTTTGTATTTTGTATTTTGGTCATAATACTTTGCATACTACAGGTTATATTTAACATAATACTTTTATTTAAGATAACATTAGTATTAAAGGTTATTTTGTATCTTGTTATAGCTCTATGATTGTATAGGATATCTATCTATATATTTGCACATCAAAATGCAAAAAAAAGCATGTAACTGGGATTTGGGAAGAAAGAAGGTTAGAGTAAAATGAACTTTACTTTTATTTTGTAGTTTCCTATATGATTTTTGCTATGTTGGTGGAGTATTTTCTATTAAAGAAAACGAAAAGTTTTTTAGGGGTGTATTTATGGGATTATAGATTAGTCATACTTCTCTGCATCAGATATTCACAAAATATTTTAAATAAAGGTAACAATAAGTTCCATGAAAATAAAGCATAGGACTTCTCTAAGAACCCTAAAGGAAAAGAAATTATTTAATACATACACACAAATATCAGAAGCAAATAGAAGAAAACAGATACAAAAGAGCCTATTATTAAGATTATAAAATGCAATGACAATATTGAGGAAATGCTATTTTAAGAAATATTCAATAGCATTGCTCATAGTTGGAGGACTGTGCTTGCTAACTACAAGTGCCCACAAGCACTATGATCAGAATGTGAACACTTTGAGCAAGTTCCACAGTGAGGCACAGTCATATAAAATTCCAAAATACCAGCCATCGCGGAACTTTCAGATTGTTTTGACAAAATGCCACAGGTTGGGAAACTTAACTTCATTTATCACAGTTCAGGAAGCCAGAGGTCTGAGGTCAGGGTGGCAGCATAATCAGGAGAGAGATCTCGTCTAGGTTGTAGACTTCATGTTGTATCCTCACATGAGGAAGGAACTCTCTGAAGTCTCTTTCATAACACTAATCCATTTATGGGGGCTCTACCTTAATGCTTTAATTCTTCCAAAGTTCCTACTTTCTAACATCATCACTGTGTTTGGATTTCAACATGTGAATTTGAAGGACTGCAGTTATATCATAGCACCAGGGATCAAAAGGGAAATATTTAAGAATGTCAAGACAGAAACAAAATTTCATCTATTGTCATCTAGCCAGTAATACAAGAAGAAGACAGCAAAGAATACCTTCAAAATTCTAACAGAAAGTTTGCAACTGATAATTCTTCAATCTAATATATTGATCAAGAAGGGCTAATGATCAAGAAAGACTAATGTGGGGGTATGGGTAGATGAAATTAGCAGAGAAAATAATGGAGAAACAGGATGAAAACAGATCAAGAGATAAAACTTTAGAATGGTGGAGAGAGCTATAGAATTATAATAGAACAAATGGAAGATCAAATCAGTGACCCTGAAGGTGGTAATTTACAAACCATCCAGGTAGTAAAAGAGAAATATGAATGAAAAATGGAGATTCACTTCAAGAATTTTCCAACTCCACTGAAAGGCAATATATGAACAAAGGGTGCTCCAGAGACAGTGAAGAGAGAAGGAAATAGAGAACTTATGCAAAGAAATAATAGAGGGAAACTCCCCAAATATGTAGAAAGATTTAAATATACAAGTCCGAGAAGTTAAATGAATATCTTATTACCTAAATGTAATGACTCCTACACCAAGAGACATACTTGTGAAACTTCCAACAGTTCTAGACAAAGAAAAAATATTGAAACTGACTAGAGGGAGGAAGCAAATAACCCATAAAGGTATCCTCATTAGGCAAACATCTTACTGGTCTGAGGAAACACTATAGACAAAGGAAGTATGCAATGATATGTTCAAAATACTTAGAGATTAAAAACTTTAAGCAAAGAATGCTTTGTCTTGCAAGGCTTTCTTTCAGATATGGAGGTGAAATAAAGGCCTTTTTAGACAAACAGAAGTTGAAGGTGTTTGCAAATAGTAGATCTCCATTCCAAGAAATGTTGCAAGGAGCACTCATATCTAAATCAAAAAGAATGTAAAAAAA
>PVHY01005464.1:0-71990 GCA_004024945.1 Uropsilus gracilis
GGTCTCCAGGAAGCAGACCCTTGTGTTAATACGTAATGTTCCTGAACCTGTCAAGCCAAAATCTTCCAGTTGATCAATAGACACGGTGTCTGTTTTTCCATTTGCTGCTGGGTGTCTGGGCTCAGCCATTCATGTTCTCCTTTTTTAATTGATTGTACATATTCATGTTACATGGCTGTATACCTTAAAGTTCTCCCACCTGTGAACCTTCACCATACTCTCTGTGCTCACCCCTCCCCTGATTCTGCCCTCCCGATATTCATGTTCTTTCAAAAGTGAGCTCTGGGTTCATATGGCCTCCTGACACTTCCCCGCCCACTGTCCTTGGCTGGCCATCACTTGATACTCTTCTCTGTCTCCTGGGTGTTTAGCACAGGACTGGCAGTCTGATCAGTGGAAAGAACATTCAGTGGGGATTTTGGAAATAAGAATTTTAATCCTGGCTCAGTCATTGATGAAGTCCTTTAACTTCCTGGTAGTTCAGTATTTTCCTCCACAGAATGAAATAGTTCATCTAGACCTCATTGCACATGGGTTAGGAGCAGTTTTGAAAGGTAGCTACTCCAAGTTGAGATGTGCTGTGCTAAATACATGCCAGATTTTGAAAGCTTAGCATGCCAAGACATGATTTATCTTAGTAGTGATGACATACTGAATTGAAGTTATTTTGCATTTACTGGGTTAATAAAATGTCATTAAATTTTTTTAATCTTTTCTTTCATTGTTGCTACTGAAAAATATTAGAATTACATGTGTGCTCACATTGTGATTCTATTGGGTAGCTTGGCCTAGAACCTTCTAGTCCATTCTCTGAAGTTGTTTTGACATTTAGGATTGTTACAGTCAAGTCAGTTAACAACTTGACACAAGGTCCTAACTAAGCACTTTCACGGGCCCAAATGTTCTTACTTTAGTACTAATAAAACTTTGTTAGCTTCGTCGACTTATTTAAATAGCAGCTGGCTCTTGTGACCAGGAAAGGAGGAAATGACATTGTGACCAAAACACAATTGGAATTTTTATTGTCGTTGCATAGTTCATTGTTCTGAAGTGTGCAGATTATACTGACTATTAAACTTGATTAGTGGTATTTCTTGCAGTTTAGTGTGTAGAACATTTTTGGTATTTTACTTTATTTTTTTCTGAGACATATCTTGATACCTACATGTCTTTCTGTAAACAGTTGTAGAAATTAATGCTTCTTTGTTACATTGGTTACCTTGGCTTATCTGCTTGTTTACAGTAGGAACTTTATAATGCAAGTAAAGAACTAGAATTAACAATTTTTCTAGAACTTGTTTCTTGAATAACATGAAGGGACTACCAGTATTTCTTCTCAGGGACTATTTCAGACATTTCAGTCATAGGCAAATCATTTGACCCAATGAATTTTCTTTGACCTTCCCACATTGCAGAGACCTCCACTACTTAATCCCCACTCAGTTCCCTTTTGCACATGTTTTGTTAGATGCCAGATGACATAAATGTGCTCCCAAGCAGCATGATGTCACTGGCCAGCATATTTTTCTTGGCTGGTTTCCTGAGGTGGCCTTTTGCATACAGGTTTCAAAACAACACTGAGCTGTGAATCTGGTCAAGCAGGAGTTAAGGGGAAATGCCTGGTAATATGGTCCCTGCTCCCTCTAATATGCCTTATTTTTCCTTACCTTGTTCAGGTCGTGGCATCTCGTTCACTTTCCCTCCATGTACCTCTCTCTACACAGGACTGCCCAAATTGAAGCTTTTGTTTTCCTCTGGAGGACTGTTTAAAAGTTCTCATGTGACTGACATATTTTCATTGGGCTGAACTCATCTAAAGGCCGCTCACTCTTAAACATTCCTCGTCTTCATTCCAGATCTGAGATTACAGAAGATGAAACCACTTAAAATTAGAGATCTTTTGCCTAGTTGGCAGTTCCAGAGAGTTCATTGAGGGGATGATTTCCTAGTCTTAAACACCAATTCCCATGAACAAAAAATCTTTTGGAGCAACTTATAAATGCCACAGAGGCCCTGCTGTTTGCTTTCTTGCCAGTCCAAATGAGCAGAGACATGTTAGCTGCCTGGCTGGCTGTTCCTGCTCACCCCGCGGGGTATGCGAGGACTGGCACCCTGTCCTCAGGAGAAGTGCAGTGTGTGGAGCCAGAGCTGAGTAAGGGTTACAGTGCGAGGTGACTGTGTGCTTCCTGTGCCCTGCGAGGTGGCAGCTGCACTGCGGTTCCTGGCAGTGGGTGATTGGCAGGTTGCTCTGTGGCACCCTGGGTATCTTGCAAGTCTGACAGCCTGAGAGGTGCCAAGGTACACCCTCCTGGAGAGATGTGAATAGAACACAGTCTCCTCTGTCTTCTGACACATGCTTTCCGTCCGCCTCCTCCTGCCGTTCATGCTGGCTGGGCACAGGGCATCCGTGGCTAACTGGGAACAGTGAGCTTTTCCCTGCAGGTCTGAGGTTGAGCCTTCAGGGGTAATTATAGAGATGCTTTGCACAGGTGCTTGGAAGACTACGAAATGAGAGCAGAATCCTTTACAGTGAATATCAGGTTCTAGGTGGAGGTAGGATTTCTTTAAAAATACTTATTTTGAGCCAGGCATGGTGGTGCATGCCTGTAGGTGGCAGCCTGGGAAGCCAGGAATCGCAGTTTAAGTCCTGATGGGGGCACGTAGCAAGATCTAGTCCCAAAAAATAGCTGGGCATGGTGGTGCGTGCCTGTAATCCCAGCTACCTGGGGAGCTGAGGCTGGGGATTGCTTGAGTCTGTGGTACCCCGGGAAACGTGAGCCTGCGGTTCCACAGACAAAAATAGTGAGACCTAGTCTCAAACAAAACAAAACAAAACAAAGTACTTATTTTGAGAAATACATAAATTTTTTTCAAAGCTACAGAAGTCATGGACACAGTACTCCAGAATATTCCTTGTGCCTTTTGTCCGCATTTATTTATTGACAACATTACACTCTACTTGTGTTGTCATTTGCTGTCATAGATACAGATACACATGCATGCAGTCTCATGTATATGTGTGTATGTGCATTTGTGTGTATGCACTTTCTCCCCCTGGACCCCACAAGTTGTATATGCCACTGTCTGTTTACCTCTAAATACTTTGGTTATGTTTCCTCAAAATAAGGATATTACTTTGCATAGCCTCAGTTTAGTTACCAACTTCATTGAAATTTAACGTGAATGTACTTTGATCTACTGTTTATATTCCAGCTTTATCTTTGAGCCGAAAAATATTCTTTCTGGCATATTCTGTCTCCGCTGAGCATCCAACTTAGAATCACATGTGTCTAACTGTCTGGTGAAAGGGGATCTGTTTCTGTTTACCTCCCATCTTCAGATGCCAGTTTAGGTTCAGTTCAGACTGTCACCTGTGCATCTGACCAATGACTGTAAATCAGAGGGTCCTGGAACCTCCTGCTTGGTCTCAGCCACTTTTTTCTAGAGAGGCTCTTAGAACGCATGAAAACAATTTATTTACTAGGTTGCTGGTTTATTATAAAAGAACATAACTCAGGAAAAGCTAGATGGGATAGATTATAGAGCAAGGGCTGGGAAAGGACCTAGTAGTCCCATGCCCTCTCCCTACATGCCACCCTCCAGTGCCATGCCACCCTCAGCTTGCACCTTGATGTGTTCACACCCTTGGCAGAATTAATCACATCATGGACTATTGCTGATTGACTCAGTCTTCAGTCCCTCTGCTCTCAGGGTGGGGTGAGGCCAAAAGCCCAACACTCTAATCATTTGTTTGGTTCTCCTGGCAACCAGCCCCCCAACTCATCAGGGGCTAGCCAAGAGTCCATTAACTGAACTCTGGCGCAGGTTAACCAGATTTGTTATGGATAAACAACAGACATTCTTTTCATTTCACCTTTATTACTCTCATTGCTTATGAAATTCCAAGGGTTTTAGGAACATAGTGACAGGAAGGAATGAAGAGACTAAATATGTGTTTCATACTCTAAATCACATTTCTCAGCAAGTTGCCTTTAATATGAAACAGCTTCTTAGCCATTTTTTGGGTCTTTTTGTGATGGTGACATTTTTGAGGAGGAATGTTTCAATTCTTAAAAGCAAACCTGTTAAAGAGCTAGGAAAAAACACATTTTTGTCATTTTTGGTTATTGTGGAAAGACTTTTACAAGCAATATATTAAAGAAATGAAGCTGAGATAACTTTCTAAAGTTTTAAAATTCCCATAGAATAAAACCAAAGCATCCAAACAAAGCCCCATCAAAATCTAGGAATATTCAAAAGGAAGCCTACACCAGTACATTTATTGCAGCACTATTTACAATAGCCAGGACATGAAAACAGCTCAAAATGCCCCTAAACAGATGAATACCTCAGGAAGTTGTGGTACATTTACACAATAGAATAATATTCAGTGATCAAAAAAGACAGACTCTTGCCATTTGCAGCAACATAGATGGAACTGGAAGCAATTATGCTAGTTGAAATTAGTCAGAAGGAAAAAGATAAATACTGGATGGTTTCACTGCTATGTGGAATATAGATAAATCAAAAAAAAGGACAAGAAATAGTAAAAGCTAACAAGCTAACTGTGGAAACAAAGCATCCAATTCACGAGGGAGGAGTGCATTGGTCAGGAAAGAGAGGGACACAAGAGAAAATGGTGATGGGTCATGGGTGATAAGATGGTGGGAGAAGTATGGGGACATATTAAAAAAATACAGAAATACTTGCATTGAATACAACAGACATAAAGTTCTCTTGAGGTAGTAAGAAAAAAAAAACAAACATAAACCAAAAAACACTGTCTTAAAAAAGCAGACAAGGCCAGGCATGGTGGTGCATGCCTGTAAGCGGCAGCCTAGGAAGCCGCAGCCAGGGCCAGGGATAGTGGTTTGAGTCCTGCTAGGGGCACGTAGTGAGACCTAGTTCCAAAAAATTAGCTGGGCATGGTGTCGTGCACCTGTAATCCCAGCTACCTGGGGAGCTGAGGCTGGGGATCGCTTGAGTCCGTGGTACCCCAGGCAACGTGAACCTGTGGTTCCACAGGCAAAAATAGTGAGACCTAGTCTCAAAAAACCAAAACAAAAAGCCAGCAGATAAGGACATGAATCCATGGGGCAAGACAGAACAGATACAAAAGGTCAGAATATTAAAAACAACTCCAAGGGCATCTCAGTGGATCCAGTTAGTGTGGGGACCCACATTCATTTTCGATTCACTCTAATCAAGAGTATAGGAAGGAGGCTGGATGCAGTGGCGCACCTCTTTAAACCCAGTCTCGAGAGGCTGAGGCTAGGAATTGCTTGAGTCCACAGGTTTGAGACTACCCCAGGCAACATAGCGAGACAGTCTCAAAAAATTGCTGGTTGTAGTGGTGCGCGCCTGTAATTCCAGCTACCTGGGAGGCTGAGGTTGGGGATTGCTTGAGTTCATGGGATGGGCATTGCCCCAGGCAACATAGCGAAACCTAGTCTCTAAAAAAATAAAAAAGAGTAGGGGAATGGATATTCTCACTCTTTATTATAGAGTGCAGTGACAGAAACTTTATTGGTGGAGGTAAATTTTAGAGCCCATATCCAATCTTTAAATATTATTGACTTAGTGTGCTATGTTCTGTGGTTGATTAACTGCTATAGATTCGTGTATTGTAGCTTTCAAATTTTTATTTTTCAATCATATCCTTCCAAATTTATAAACAACGAAGGCATATGTTTGTATGAAAACTTTCTGTTAGCAGATTGAAGGGAACCTATTTACATCATCAAAAAGGTTTCTTTAGAAGAGATTAAGGGTTTCTTTCAATGAGTGACCCTTTTGTGTTTAATATAAGTTGATGACCAGTGTAGTAAGTTGGTTAGCTTTGCAGTTAGAGGGAAGCCTTCTGCATCTTGGCCTGAGTTATGGTGGATTGTGGATTCCAAAGGAAGTTCTTGCTAATTCTGATCAGCAGCCCTAGAGTCAGGAGCAGTCTTTATGTTTGGTAGAGACTGCTTGTTTGAGAAAGTGGGCTATAAGAAGATGACCTGGCAGTGCAGATAATAGCCTGGTTGCTATTTGATTCTGTAGTCTTGAGATTCAGTGACAACACAAAGGCAGGAGTGGGGAAAAGTGTTGATTCTGAGAGATCCTGAACCTGAAGTTTGGTACTATGTGGCGGGTTACAGATGAAACGGGGGTGAATGGTGTGCTCCTTGGCAGAAACATAGACTGGCAGGGGGCAGTTACCATAGTGAGAAAAGGGCCTTGGGGAGCTCCAAACATCACATTTGCCACAGAGGTGGTGCACCCGTGCATTCCGGATGTTGCTGGAAGGAGGCTAGAAGGTGGGGTGTGGGTAAGAGTTGAGTTTGAAGATAGGTTCATTGCTGATGGGGATTTCATAAGAGGGTCAAGTTTGAGCTAGATGCTCAGACTAAAAAGCCTGATCAGAGGGGCCTGTACTTGGAGAGTCTGAGAACCTGGTAATTAAGTCAACTGTACAGTAACCTTATAACTGCTCTTGCCTGACTTTCTTCTGTTAACTGCAGATAAGGTTTTAGCAATCATTAAGGAGGCCACTAGACAGTCAAAGTGAGGATTGGAACCCAGGAATCAGTGCAACAGAATTGACTCAGAGATGTTCTCATAAACACAAGTTGACTTTAGTTTCTATAGGTAGGAACCATGAGTCATTGACATTGCAATTCTAATTATTCTTGATAGGAGGGGATTCTTGTTCTAAGTTGTCCTGACCTAAGCATAGACTGATGTTAGAGGATGCATGCAGCTTTTAATTTTTTCCTCCTTGCTAATAAATACATTGCTCAGATGCAAAGTCTGGGGGCCCTCGGTCAAATTTTTATTTTTATTTTAAAAGATTGACTTTACCTTCAGGAGCAGATGCCTGCATACAGGGCTGACTCTGAAGATGGCTTTGTTTTCTGGCTGCTAGACCAGGTAGAGGCCTGGTGTGTGCAGAGTGGGCAGAACATTTTACAGTATGTTTAACACTTCTGACAGAGAAACTCTTCACTGATAGCAGTTTATTCAGATTCTTTCTCTTCTCAGGAAGATGAACCCGTTCTCCCTTTCACCACATCATCCTCCACCCCTTTTATTTTAGGAAGCTTAATCCTTTTCTACAGTATCATGCTGCCTCCCAAACTAACTTTCTTCATTTTTCTAAGGAAGCGATGCCTTCTGCTATAAAACTTACCTACCCCTGTTTGTCCAGAGGGCCTCTTTCTGGTAAGCTTAGTGCCTTATTTACATCCCCTGCTCTCCTTCCCGCTCCAGCTCCTTCTTTTGTACTTTGGGTTACGTGCTGGGCTGTGAGAAGACATCGAGACTAGGTCTCGCTAATTTTGCCCATGGAACTGCAGGCTCTCATTGCCCGGGGTACCACAGGCTCAAGCCATCCCCAGCCTCAGCTTCCCAGGTAGCTGGGATGACAGACGTGCGCCACCACGCCCAGCTATTTTTTGGAAGTAGGTCTCTCTACGGGCCCCAGGTGGGACTCGAACTGCCATCCTAGCCCCTGCCGCTTCATAGACTGAGGCTTACAGGTACGAGCCACCATGTCTGACTCTAATTCAGATTAAGAATTCATTTTGGTAGAGGGTATTGTGCTTAAAGTGAACCACTGATTAAAAAAAAAAAAAAAAAAAAACCATGACGTGTCCCATGAGTTAATAAGCTCACTATGTTGGTTAGTACCTTAGAGTTCACATTATGAAATCTCTGAGGAATTTATATTGTCGAGTAGATGGATTCTTTTCATAGCTAATACTGGAAAGAGATTAATGCATCCTGCTAGGGGCACACTGAGGAAGATCCTGGGAAAGCCCAAACCTTGCATGCTCTGAATGGGTTCTGCCGTCCAGCTCACAAAGACAAAACATACGCTAAGAATGTAAGACCATCACTAGAAAAGAACTTTAATAGACTTAGTGTGAGAGAGAAGAAAAGTTAAAATAGTTACCCAGTGAAACACCTGTCCCCTTGTGGTTAAGTGTCCAACTAAGGAGGTTTGGCCCAAAGTGGGACCCTGAAAACTTGCCCCAGGTCTAAGGTACCTTCTGGCAGGGAACCATAGTAAGGTGTAGAAGGGGCCAGGCAAGTCTGAAAGGGAAGGAGCAAAATCAGAGTTCAAGTCAAGATAGAGGCTGCCTTGTTGGCCTTCCTACAGGTCTCTCATGTCTCTGTCTCTTTCAAGCGTCTCCTTCCATGCCTCCCAGGTCCCTGGGTACAAGTTCAAGGGCAGGAAGCTAGCACAGCTTCTTTACATGCGTCTCTGATCCAGGTCTTTCCTCCCTAGTCCTTTCTAATACTTTCCCCTTGCCACTCTGCTCCACCCTACCTTATGTGGGGCAGCCAACATGGAACCTCCCTTTCTAGGCAACTCATACTGCTACAATTCCAAGGCAAAAATAGCCACAGAATTATTTCTGTAAATAACTGACATGGAAATTTTAACCTAGTTGTCTGCAGAATGAGGCCTATCTCCCGAAGGCTTCAGACTGACCTCAAAGAAATTTTTGTACAGTCTTCAGAAGAAAAAAATGGCCTGACAAACATCGTGTAAAAAGAAATCTAAGTTAGGGCATCTTTAGCAAAGTGATGAGGTTAGACATAAAGTAATAGATTAAAATAATTTTATTTTATTTTTTTGAGGCTAGGTCTCGTTATGTTTCCCCAGGTAGTCCTGATCCCGCAGACTCCAGCCATCCCCAGCCTCAGCCTCCCAGGTATCTGGGATTACAGGCACCCGCCACTGCACCCGGATGCTTTTTCGAGAACCAGGTTTCGCTATGTTGCCCGGGGTAGTCTCTAATGGGCAAACTCAAGCGATCCCAAGCCTCTTGCCTCCCAGCGCTTGGATTACAGGCACGTGCCACCACACCCAGCAATAGAATTAAATGTTTTGTTTAACAATGCGTTTATGTATCTTATTTTCCTACAATTTTTGTTGTTCTTAGGAACACTTTAGTCAGTAACGTAACGTTTGTGTTTTCAAATTTACATGTCTCCCCTAGGCTTACTCCCCAGTACCTAAGGTACCTGTTCTCCCCTCTTACCTTTAAAAAAACGCTCCCTAAGGATGACTTGCTTGTGTCAGTAAGTCCAGCTCATGTTTATCGTCAATGACCATGACCTTGGGATAGCGTGACCTTAAGTGCCTATCTTTTGGCTGCCTCTCCATTACTTTTCTGCATTAAAAGGGGATGAAAGAGGCCTTCTTTCACTCAGACTTCCTTAAGGACACCTTCTTGGTATTAAATCCTTTTAATTCTGGAAAAAAAAAAGTCAGCAGGGATTATTGCGAACAAGTAGTTAACTTGGTGTTAAATTAGGAGAGTGGCACAGTGAGAGGAGGAGAAAAATATGGCTAACAAAGAGTTGACTGCCAAACCAGTTTCCACTGTGGAAAACTGGTATTCCTGTGGGGGGGAAATGTGGGTGCCAGTATAGCACACCCCCTCAGATACTCCACTTGGGTGTAAAGAAGGGCTATTTATTAAAGCCGGGCATGGTGGCTCGTGTGTAAGCTTCAGCCTATGAAGTGGCTGAGGCTAGGGATTGTGGTTCCAGTCCCACTCGGGGCAACACAGTGAGACCTAGTCCCAAAAAATTGCTGGGCGTGGTGGCTTGCGCCTGTAATCCCAGCTACCTGGGAAGCTGAGGCTGGGGATTGCTTGAGTCTGTGGTACCCCGGGCAACATAAACCTGCGGTTCCATGGGCAAAAATAGCGAGACTTAGTCTCAAAAAAAAGGGGGGGCTGTTTAGATTGTTTTTGTTTCCTAAAGAAATTCCTGTTTTGTTTTTTGTTGTGGTCACATTGCGTTATAGCATTACGTTTCAGAGGTGCTCTGTTGAAGTTGGCATGTGAATATCACATGTAAGTTCGTACCCAGTATCCGGTTCTGTCCTCCATACCGTGGTCCCCTTTCTCTCAGTTTACCCACCCTGCAGCCCTCTCCCATCATGGTAATTACCAACTGCTTCCAGAGTCTGAAAGTTTATTTTTGCTCTGTGTCGTTGATCTGTTTGCTTTTCCTATATACCACATATGCATGGAACCATACAGTTTTTCTCTTACTGTCTAGCTTATTTCACTAAACACAATTCCCTCCAGGTTCATCCAGGTTATTGCAAATGGGGAGGCGGGGTGGGGCAGGGTTTATATGTATTTCCATATTGGTAGTTTTTATTTAGAAAAACCTTAGGTGGTGAAGTAGAGCTGCTGGTAGTTGAAAGCCAAGAGGAATACCTTGAAGTGCTAAGGGGAGGGGTTTAGGAGGGACTGAAAATATCCTGTATCCTAGGCTTCTGAGTTTCATGGTTTAATGACAGCACCACTGTGGTCTCTGAAATAGAATGGTCATATCTGATACCTAGTGGACATTCTCTGATAACATTTAGTTCCATCTCCATTTAAAAGGGCTAGGAAAAGCCCACTGCCCTTCTGTACAGTTTAATCCTTCAGAAATCATTTGAAGCGTTTCTGTGTCCAAGCATTTTGTTTTAATTTAATTTACTTTAATTTTTTCAGCCTAGGTCTTGCTATTTTTGCCTGTGGAAACGCGGGCTCATGTTTCCCAGGGTACCACAGACTCAAGCAATCCCCAGCCTCAGCTTCCCAGGTAGCTGGGATTACAGGCGTGCGCCACCATGCCCAGCTATTTTTTGGGACTGGGTCTCACTGTGTTGCCCTGAGTGGGACTCGACCTGCGATCCCTAGCCCTAGCTGCTTCATAGGCTGAAGCTTACAGGCACACGCCGTGCCCGGCTGTGTCCAAGCATTTTAAAACTAGTGCACCCATAGCTTTAGGTAAGAGGATCACACTTGAAGTGCTGGTCACATCACTTGCAAAAGAATAGTGGAAGGTGCTGTGGGTACAGAAATGAGAGACATGGTCCTAGCCCAAGGACTTCTGGGACCAGTGGGTGTATTATTGGGTGGCATAGTCAGAACACACTCTTCAAGTCAGAAAGGAAGAAGTGAATCAGCTAGTCACCAAAAAGGAAAATGTGTGTGTGGACTTTGGAATTTGGGTCTAATTCTTAGCTTTCAGACTATGTTGGCCTGGTGACAATGGATGAAACAGCATTCTATCTCTCTGAGGCAGCCTCAGTTTCCTCAGCCATAGAATGGGATTACTAATACTTACTTCATGGGTTGTTTGGGTGATTAAATCTGATTACCTTGACAGATGGACAATCTTGTGTGGAATAAAGCGCAGGTCACAGGGGAGGAAGTCAGTGGATGAGTCATTTCACTATGGTGAGAAGACAGAACAGAACAACGAAGTGGGATGGGGTTGGATCATGGAGGACCTTGGATCTCAAACTTGGGACTTTGCTGCAGAGATAATGAGGTTTCAGCATGTCTCAGTTAGAGAGGCTGAGGAAAGGACTTCATTTCTCAGCTATTTTTTTGAGACTAGGTCTCGCTATTTTGCCCAGGTAGTCTCAAACCCGCAGACTCAAGTGATTCCTAGCCTCAACCTCCCAAGGCTGAGATTTAAAGGCATGTGCCACCGTACCCGGCTTTAAGGACTTGGTTTATTCCCTACCAACCTGCAGTTCTGGATCCCTGAGAATCACAGGACCCTGTGAGTGTAGTATGGAATTTGTTTATATGAAAACAAGTAAGAACTTAGCACTTTCTTAAGCAGAGTAAGTACCAACAAGCTCCAGGCCTTAAACTACATCTTAAAACTACATTCGTTGTTGACATATTCTGGTGTTGGAGGGGGAGGCTAAGGCTAACCCTCATGCCAGCTTTTTAGTTTAAATTTTGTGAGCAGACTTCCCCCTCCCTGTGTCAGAAATCCCTGCTACCTGTAATGCAGTATAGTGAATTGGTGTTCTGAAAGGCATGTGAGAGAGAACCTTTCATTTGAAGATGGAGAATGTTTGTGGTTTCCAACTAACCTTTGATCTTTGCCTTAAGCTGCTCATGTTTCCCACCTGGAGAATGTGTCAGAGGAAGAAATGAACAGACTCCTGGGAATAGTGTTGGATGTGGAATATCTCTTTACCTGTGTCCACAAGGAGGAAGATGCAGATACCAAACAAGTTTATTTCTACTTATTCAAGGTGAGATTTCAAAAGACTTCCTTCTTTCACTGTTCAGATGTTGAATTGTGTGCAGTTTCTGTATTCCTGGTCGTGGGTTGGAAGCCCCACTGCTCATGATGATGCATTGTGGAAACTTGCATTTTCTCATGTTGGATTCCCTAAAAGGACCCACCCTATTTTGAATACACCACTTTCCTTCAGAGCCTTCACACAGGCGATCAGAGACTTCAATATCAGGCGATGTTGAGTTTCTTTCTTTCTTTTTTTTTTTTTGCCTACACCGATCGATTTCTTTCTATCCACCCATCCATTCATCCACTCAGCAACTGTTTACTGCACTTACTACACACCTGTTCTGTGCATGGCTCACCGTGGTCAAAACAGAGTCCTTGTCCTTTGGAGTTGACATTTCAGTAGACGAGGCAGACAGTCAGCAAGCAAATAATATATTGCAGGTGGTGAAAGTACTGTGATGAGAAGCAGACTAGGGTGGTAAGTGGGTTCAGAATAACAGGGATTGAGTGACAGGATGGCACATGTCAATGAGGAAGGGCAGTCAGGAAGGGCCTCTCTGAAGAGGTGACACTTGAGCAGAAAACCGAAAGGGAATGGAGCCATCTTTGAAAAGAGCAGGGCAGAGCCTTTTAGGCAGAGTGGGCCATCAAGTCATGCATGGAATGCCCTTGATGTGCTGTGGGAAGAGTGAGGAGGCCAGTATGGAGGAGCTTAGGGAACGAGGGGAAGGTGGGGGATATAGGCAGAGAGTGGTGCTAAGACCTTAACTTATGCCTCATTGTTAGAAATCAAGGATTTCCAAATTTGGGCTGGGCACGGTGGCTCGTGCCTTTAAGCTTCAGCCTATGAAGTGGCCGGGGCTAGGGATCACGGTTCGAGTCCCGCCGGGGCCCGTAAGGAGACCTAGTCCCAAAAAAAAACAGCTGGGCGTGGTGGCGTGCGCCTGTAATCCCAGCTACCTGGGAAACTGAGGCTGGGGATTGCTTGAGTCCGTGGTACCCCGGGCAACGAGAGCCTGCGGTTCCATGGGCAAAAATAGCGAGACTTTTAGTCTCAAAAAAAAAAAAAAATTCCAAATTTGTTTTGGCATCTTCTTTTAATTTTTTAAAAAAATTTTTATGCAGGGTTGGTTGGCTGTGGCAGGCTTGAACTGGGCATCTGAGGCGGGGGCTGGCCTGGTGGGTGGGCAAGATCCCTTAGGGGTGCAGCCCATGGTGCCCAGCCAGTGTGTGTACGGGGGTGTCTGTGTGTGTAGTGGGTGTGAGTGTGGGAGAGCTGGGGCCTGCCTGTTGTGTTTTGACATCTTATCCACAGTTTTTTTGTGTCTTGTTGACTCGTTATGATTGCTACCATTTCCTGTAGTTGCCTCTTATTTACTGTACTTCATTTTCATTGATTGTAACTATTCTCTTCCCAAAGATATATGCCTCCTAAGCTTTTCATTGCAATAAGGGCTGGAACATACCAGAGAGACACCAATGGTGGGAATGAATGGTTTCGTGGAGGAGGCTGATAGAAGGAATACTTTAAAAAAAAACAAAAAAACTCCAGCAGCCTTGTGATTGAGGGCACTGTTGTTTTATGTAACCTTTGCAGGAATTTTTAAAAAACAAACAAAACCCCAAACACTTTGCTGGAACTTAGACTTAGGAGACATTTGCTGTATCAAGTGCTATACTTCTATTATGACAAAGATAGATACATTTTTTTGAGTTTCTCTTTTTGCTTTGGCCACTAGGAATCTCAGTGTACTTTCCCCTCTCAATTTCTGTACCCTTACGTGGGGTCTGAATTTATTTGGTGATAATTTTCCCTTTCATTAGCTTTTGTTTATTATTAATGGGGACCTTTGGTGAACAGGTGTCAACTGTGGGAAAAGTATTTTTTTCTTAAATTTTGGGGACATGTGTATTAGCTCTAAGAAGGTTAATGGGAGAAGAGAGAGGGGAGAGAGGCAAGAATGAGAGGGGGGGAGAAAGAAGAAAGGAGGGAGAGGGAGGGAGGGTGGGGGGATAGAGAGAGAGAGAGAGAAAGAAAGAGAATGAATATGAGAATTAGAATGAACAGTTGCATTCCCCACAGCAATTAGTAGGCACTAGGCTACTCCAAGTGACAACTTGTTGACATGGCAGTGAGGGCTGAGTCATCCAAATTGAACCCTGGCAGGTTCATACTGTTTAGAGCTTTTTTGGAAAAAAGAGATCTCAGTTGAAGAAAAACAACGTCTGCATGACTACAGCTATTATTTGTCTTGGAGCTAAGATCCTGCTCCCCCCCCCCCCATTCCCCTTCCCCACGCCCTGTTGGAAGTGAAGGTGGTGTCAAGGTTTCCATCCTGTCAGCCTCCTCCTGATGCTGTTTATAATCAACCAAACAGGCAGAAAGCTCTGCTCTGCTTTGAAGTACATTCTCTTGCTCTCTTTCTTACCCCTTAATCTTTAACCAACAGTGCAAATATATTTGCTTATGGAAACAAAGTACAAAATATTCAGCTTTCTCTTTCCTCCAACCCCATCATGCTCAGTAAAATTAGTTATAAAACACCCATTCTTTAGTTTTTGAAAGATAGTTGCTATGTCTCAGAGGTCTCAATAATTAAAGTTAAAATTTAAATGACTAAAATTTTCATACGTAGACATTGAAATAGATGGAATGAAAAACTGCTTGCTAAGATTCAGTGCATCTTGCTTTGCTGCATTGCAGGTGAGACTGTGAGACTCATCTCTCTGGGCTTAAATCTCGGCTCTATCCTTTACTTAATGTGACCTTGGACAAGTCACTGTCCTAGTATGCACAATCATAGCACACTCTCAGAGTGTTATGAGTATTATGTGAGATAATACATGTAAGGAACTATAGAGATACTCAACAAAAGCAAAGATGCAGGTTTCACTTTTAAAAATATATGCCCACTTATCCCAGCACCATCATTTTGTTAATGAAGAAACTTAGGTTCAGCATCTTCCCACTCTGTTTATCTCCAGGTTGAACTCCCTCAACCACCCATGATTCCTGTCTTCATATGGTCTTATTTTAACGAGGAAGATAGTAGGTGATCTACTGATCACCTTAGATTTTATGCTTAGATTTTATGATAGTCATACACCCTTTGGAGCAAATCATGACTACCTATTTGTTTTTTGTAAAGGTGGACATAATACAGAGAAAGAGTCGACAGATGTCCCTTGCTAGTAATTTACACATCATCCTCTAGGAGTTGTGAGACAAGTCCCTATGTGACACATTGTGATATTTAACCTTGGGGGTTCGTCCATTTTCATGAACTCCTGGGAGAATGTTTTGCTGTATTTGTTTCTACGGAAAAGGTATGAAGTGGAGAAAGAAAGGAAAAATGTTGCTTAAATAAGCGCACACTCCAATCATGACTGGCTTGCATGTAAAGGTTACAGAAAAGATTGAAAGTAAAGAATTTCAATATCAAATTTATTTTCAAAGTAGGTCTTGATTAATGGCTCTGTGTTCCCTTTCTTTCTACTATTTGCTCTCTGAGGGCTTTAAATTCCAGTGGCAGGGATTAAGAGCAGTGTTTTGTTTTGTGGGCATTGAGATGCCAGAACACTTGGCCTGCTTTCTGCAGATGGAGAGGAAATGAAAAAAGACCGCAAGAGAGAAAGTTGCCAATTGAGAGCCTTGCAGAACTCCCTGCCAAAGAGCCGGGGCCCAGGTTCCATGTTTGACACACAGCTGCTGCAGTCCCTGCCTCCAGCCTCCTTTGTTCAGAATGGACCTTGACCTCTCTGGGTTTCTGTAAGACCCCTAGAGCTGCCCACCCCTTTTGATGGGCTGTTCAGAGTGTGCAGGGTGTGTTCTAGGCCTCTGGGTCAACAGAAGCACAAAAAGGCACGGGAGAAGGGAAAGGAAGGTGGCTGGAGATGTCCAGTGGCCAGGCTTGAACGCTTTAGGCTGCCCAGGACAGGAAAGTTCTCTGTGTCCTCAGAACTGAGGTCATGGTTGTGAAGGCAAACTTGGGTGGTCATTGCCCATTTCATCAATGGTGAGGGTCTGTTGACATGTAGTTAAGATAAACAGAAAATGGAATCTCTCTTCAAAGGGTGTGTGTGTGTGTGTGTTTGTGAGAGAGAGATTGATTTTTTACAAATGATTTCTTTGCAGCTCTTGAGAAAGTCTATTTTACAAAGAGGAAAGCCTGTGGTTGAAGGATCTTTGGAGAAGAAACCCCCATTTGAGAAACCTAGTATTGAACAGGTAAAAAGAGAGAAGCCCTTTTTTGCTTTAAGATTGAATGGACCTCCCATCTTTCTTTTACATCTCTGTACACATCTTCTTTCTAGCCTCTTTACCTGGCTTAGAGCTGTTTCCAAGTCTGTGGTTAGTGTCTTGGAGGCTTTGGATCAGAAATGAATGTGTAATTTAATAAATGATCTAGCTTTTATCTTTTGTGTTGCTGTGTACTCAGAATTCACTGTTACTTGGGGAAGGAAAAAAATTGAAGAAGAACATGTAGTTCCTAAGAAAACATGCACTGTGCTTTTTCTTGGTGTTAAAGTTTTAAAATTATGTCTTTGTCCTTTTGTTTGGCACTGTCTGAAAAAGCTTATTGAGCTGAGGGAATTCAGTAGCAATGTGAGAAACATTCTAAGTCAAGCAAAAATAGCAAAAACCAAAAGGAGATTGTCTACCCAGAAATTGACTTCCTGCTATCTTAAGGTTCCTGGAAAGATGCTGATTTACTGGGACAATCACTTGCCATGTATAGAAATTTTCTGTTAAGTATTGTCAATGTCTACCTCTCCCTGTTCAGCTAAATAAATCTCAGATACTTCTGATTGAGTTTCTCAATTAAGTATGATTATAGATGACATGATATCAAAGTCCTTACAAATACAAATAAATGTTACCAGTCAGTTTTTAGAAAAAGTTTTGTTTTGCCTTCCAACCTTGTTAGTTAAGAATACACTGTTCTTTTATTTGAAATTAGATTACATGGGAATGTTTTGTGCAAAGAATAAATTAGTTCATAGCTTCTTTTAAAAACTCGTACTTTTGACAAAAAAAAAAGCTCATACTTTTGAATTTTTGGGGGAGGGGGAGGGTAAGTTTGCTGAAATTGAATAAGTGGTAGAAAAGAATTTCAGTTCTCATAGTTTAGTTCAATGAAAAACTTGTCAGCTGTTCTTTTATTGGCAGTCTTCTCCAAGAGCATTTTTCTGCGTCAGCTACTGTGTTGATCGTATAGCAAGAATTATTCTGTGACACAGCCACCATTTATTGTTTAAAGATTTTTGACCTTTTCAGTTCAGGATGTTGACTTTCCTCTTTCATGCCTCAGGACTGAGCTAGGTAGAAACTGTAACATGCAGCCTCTTTGTCTTGTCACTCTTCATCCACTGTTAAGATTCCCTCTGGGTAGTCCTGTTTTCTAATAAGGAAAAGGAAGCGACTTTGTGAATCGAGAAATATCTCTTCTTTTGCTCGTACCCACTAAACGTGCTGATGTGTATGTGTTCAGAATCAGTCTGATTGCTTTACTGCATGAATAAATTGCCTTCCCTCCTTTTAAGGGTGTGAATAACTTTGTACAGTACAAATTTAGTCACCTGCCATCCAAAGAAAGGCAAACAATAGTTGAGTTGGCAAAGATGTTCTTAAATCGCATCAACTACTGGCATCTGGAGGCACCATCTCAACGACGACTGCGATCTCCCAACGATGACATTTCTGGATACAAAGAGAACTACACCAGGTAATCAGATGATCACTTGTTTTCCTCCATCCTCATAGAGCCTGTGGCAGACATAAAAATTGCTACTTGTTCCTGCTAGCAGAGGGTTGCCCGGTTATCAGGGGGCAGTATCATTTCAGAGAGGATCTCTCTGTATGTATAACTTGACTCCCTTAACTGCAACTTTTCATTAATGGGCAATGTTTGGATGGTGGTGGGGGAGGGGGTGGGGGGAAAGAGAGAGCCACATCATCTAGACCTATACTCTCCCATGTAAAAGTTACTGGTTACTTGTTGGTCACCAGGCACCTGAAATGTGGCCAGTATAACCTGAGATTCCGGAGAGCATACAAAAAAGAAGCATGTGGAATGGCACATTAATACTTACTTTTATTGATTGCATGTTGAAATTGTAATCTTTTGGCTTTAATGGATTAAATGAAAAATAGAAAGTCAATTTCACCTGCTTGCTTTTTTAATGTGAAGAATGGGACATGATTTAGGTGGCCCGAGTTGTGTCTGTGTTGAGTATTGCTGGTAGAGATGATGATACTAGGATTCTGCAAGTAATGTACGAAAACCCCACTTATTTAAGAAAAATTGACTGAATAAATGGAATTAAAGAATTCTTTAAAGAAGGATGGCTCACCGGCACCACGATGGAACTAATGTCCTTATATATATCATCTTCCTTCCAGTCTTTGATCCTTTAAATCAGTACTTACCATTAGCTGTAATGAAAGGAAATCAGAATTTTTTATTTCTTTTTATTCCCCCAATTAAAAAGTCACACGTTTTACTGGTTACATTAGTCCATTGAGCTGCTATACCTAACAGCCTTTACCTGTTTCCCCCTTAGTGGACATTCAAATGCTGTACATATTCTTAAATTGCGTGTACATTTTTTCCTATAGTGGGAATGTGTTTTTATTGTGTATGAACTTTAGAATCATAAAATTTGTTTAAAAGGGGATTATGCATTCTGTTGACCTTTTTTTTGTAGCTTTTCCCCATTTATATTTTATAGACATCAAGCTTGCTTCAGGAGTATGGTGGAGTTTATGTATATTATCCTATCTCTCTCTCTCTCTCTCTCTCTCTCTCATCTGTCTCTCTCATCTATCTCTCTTATCATCTTTGACTGTCTATAAAAGAACACTTGTATCCACGCTCTTCGCTATAAAAGATGATTTGTAGGAATGGTTATAATTTAAAAGCAGTTTTCCTCTTTGATCACTGACCTGATTTAATATGTAACACCCTCTTTTTACTCTTCCCCCAACAGTATATACAATTTGAGTTATGTTTTCTCTTAGTCACTGACTTTTATAGTAATTACATATTTCTCCAAAATCAGTTTTTAGATTATATATTTACTTCCACATCTTCATTTAGAGTTATACATTATAATAGCTCCTAAATTATTATAGGTGTTGTTTATGATAAGGGTTGAGATAATAAACCTCTTAAAAATATGTATCTTCTGACCGCATCTGTGAGCCATCAACCAAACCAAGCATATGTCAAAACCAAACCCCTGAAAATCTTTGCTACTCTCAGCAGAGCAACATTTCCTCCAGACAGAGAATTAAATGCAAAGCTGCCTGAAAGATACTACTTTATTTTAGAAAGCAGAATAAAGAATGCTGTGTAGCACTTGAGAATTACCAAGAAATGAGAGGAACTTAAAAATGCTTTAGGAGTAGTAGAAATTAGAAAGAAACTTGGATTATGGTTCCATGGCTCCCTGACTCCGAGCTTTAGACCAGTCATGACTTTCCCTCCTCGACCTTTCGTGTTGTATCCCATGGGCATGTGAGCATCCCATGGGTGGCTGTGCGTGGGAGCTGGCACCCAGCAGGTGCTAGGGAGAAGCCAGCCACTGGTTTCTTCCCACACACACTGTTCTCTAAAACTCAGTCTCAGCCAACATGGAACTGTTAAGTCAGAGCATTAAATGTACAATGGAGTGAGCATCATTATTTGGATATCACTCTAGAAACAGTAAGATAACAGGGAACAGAAAGAGAGCAGCAGAACCCCTCCTAGCCCCATGTTCTGAGCTGACAGCTGAAGGCGGAAGAGTGGAATCTGACAATACTGAAGAGAAACCCGCTGAGAGACTGAAATGAATATGCCCCGATGAGTTCTGAAACCTGCTGATTTCTTGGTGGAATGGAGACCAAGAGCCTCCGTTAATAATAAATAAGGAAATGAAGGTAGACAACGCTCACCTCCCCCGCATCCTCACCCTCGCACTGTTTTGCTGAAGAAAGGGAAGTGGAGAGAACCTGTGCTAATGAGGAGGGTCAATAATTGTTTCAGAGGAAAACCTTATTGTTATGACTACTTGGGAGTCAGAAAAACCACCCACCACTGCACCATTTTCTGATGCTAATCTTTTCAAAACTGGGTAATATTACAGGCTGCAGGTATCAAGCTTTATCTTGATATGTAAGTGGAACTCAGGATCTGGAATGCTGGGTCAGCATATAATTTACAGCAGTTGTAGCAATTAGAACAAAGGGGCCGAAAACTCCTAGAGCACCATGTCAGCATGAAAATGGAGTGAAATAGGATACTCTGTAGAAAATACCAGACTCAGAAGATAATTATGTTCGTGACAGAGCTAACTTATGAGGATTTGTCCAGTAAAAAATCAGATGCAGATTGAGCAGAGCTGCTTAAATTACTTATACTTGGCACTGAATAATGACAGGATGTAAATATTTTATACATGGAAAAATATCTCACGTGAATGTTAACATATACTTAGTGTTAATAGTTAATATTAATTACCAGTATAGGCAGATATTAAATATCCATTATCTATGTGTATATATAGTATATATCACCCCAGCAGTCACTGATTTTAGAAATAAGTCCAGGCAAATATTTCAAAGCTCCCTGAATTTTAAAATGATATTACACTAATATAGTTCCATGAAGAAATGACCTAACAGTGATATCAGAGATGGATGACTTCTGAAAATACATCTGACCAGTAGGACTTGCAGAAGGAAACAGGTCTCCCTATGTCTCCCTATGTTGCCCGGGGTAGTCTCGAACCCGAGAACTCACGCGATCCCTGTCCTCTTGCCTCCCGGTGCTAAGGTTGCTCCTTTGTTGGGGAGACATTCTATAACAATGCAGGGGGAGTTAGAGATAACTGAGTTGATTTTGGGAAACATTGTATGTATCCATTATTCTTTGAAGCATGACCCATGACCATGCTTTCTGAGCACTAATAGTGAGGCATGCAAGTCTAGGAATTATTTATCAGAAAGCATGGAAAGAAGCTAAGTCTTCCAGTCTGAACTCTGAGAGTCACCAGCCTTTGGTTATGGTGAACTAGGAGAGGTCACTGAAGCCTTAGGACATTCAGTCTTTCGAGTAAATAGGATGACATGAGCGTTTGTACTCATGTCTTCCAATACTGTTCCCCATTTTAAAGAAAGCAAGGTATTTGCAAATCATCATGATACTGTAAAAAGTCTGAACTATTTGAATAACCAGTAAATCGCAAAGACAGGCTATCTTGATGAGGCATATCGAAATGAATGAGTTATCCTTTCATGGTTTTTTTTAGGAGACCTAACAGCACTCTTTCAGGAAAGCCCTTTTCCTAGAGTGAAGTCTTTGGAGGACATGTGTGCAGAAACCTTTTCTTCTTTTGTCTTGCTGCACTCAGTAACCCTATCAGTTATTACAACAGCACCGAACACATCACATAACCATTCATCTCCTTATCTACTGTACATGTTACAGATTCATAAAATAAGATTAATCCTGCAAGTAAAATCTCTGTTCCTTTTCTAGGTGATTGAATGATCTGTTTATACTTTTGGACATTTTACGATTTTATAATAATCCTTCTAACCTGCCATCATGGTAGCAGAAATAACATCAGTCTGTGGTAATTTCAGACACCCGGGACCCTTCTTTAGGTGGAGTGCCTGGGCAGCTTTTGGGAGGGGCAGTTGGCACTCCTAATAGATAGATTTAGCCACCAAATAAGTCACATGTGTCACTTTGAATTTTCTTAGTGCTAGTAGCTTTTTTTTTTTTTTTGAGACTAGGTCTCGCTATATTACCTGGTGTTGTCCTAATTCCGCAGACTCAAGCGATCTTCAGCCTCAGCCTCCCAGGTAGCTGGGATTACAGGCACCTGTCACCACACCTGGCTGCTTTTTCCCCTCCCAGGTAGCTGGGATTACAGGCACCTGTCACCACACCTGGCTGCTTTTTCGAAACCGGGTCTCGCCATGTTGCCTACGGTAGTCTCAAACCCGTGAACTCATGCATCCCAGGCCTCTTGCCTCTCAGCTCTTGGACTACCATTGTGCCCGGCCACTAGTCGCTTTTTAAAAAAGTAAAAACAGACACAAGACATTACCTTGAACAATGTTTTATTTTACCCGATATATAAAAAGTACCATTTTACCATGTACTCAGCATAAAGAAATAGTAGTATTATGTATATTTTTTGCACTAAATCTTACTCAGTGCCAGTGTGTATTTTCACTGCTGTACTTATTCATCCACTAAATTATAAATGATTCAAGCTAAATGGAGGTCCTCCTAAAACAATAAAGTTGTGTATAACGAAAGTATTTCCTACCATTTTCATTGCAAAAACTAATTTTATATTGATTAGAGCTAAATGAAATAAAAAATTAAGCTCCTCAGTTGTATTAAACACATTTCAAGTGCACAGCAGTTGTATGTAACCAGATCTAATCCATTTCCTTCATCCTTAAATCCTTAAGTCTTCCATTTCAGGAGATTGCAGATTTTTTTTTTTTTTTTTTGAGACCAGGTCTTGTTATGTTGCCTGGGACAATAGTCCCAAACCCATGGACTCAAGTGAGGGACAATAGTCCCAAACGCATGGACTCAAGTGATTCCTAGCCTCAGCCTCCTGGACAGCTGGGATTACAGGTGCACGCCACCACACCCAGCCAGATTGCAGTATTTCTATCCCTAACTCTTCCAAACAGCTCTGTGATCACTTGTGTTTCGTGAAGCCCTCTGTCTGCATACTAAGACTTGTGACCACTTAATTCTTGAATTTGTATTCCATGGTAAGCCCTTTGGGAACTGGTCTCCTTTCGGCACCACACATTGTTAATTTCATGAAGTGGCCACAGACTCACATCCAGCAAAGACTGACTCTGAAGATGATGAATGTCTCTTGAAGTGCTCTGTGAGTTCCAGAGGAAATGCACTTCCCAGAGTTTCCTTCCGCTGACGTGCTTCCCACTTGACAGACTATACAGCAAGCATTGAAGATGCCCGTCTCACTATTATCATCCAGTGACATTTGGGTGTAGATCATGAAGATGGGGAAGTTAAGAGAGCAGAAGAAACAGGAGCAAGATTCTCAAGTAAATCTTTATCACTTTAACACTCATGTGCATTTTCCTTCTTAAAGAACAAACACTGCCAACCACCACTGGACACTAGAAGCAGGAGGTTGACAGAAGCAGTTAAAAGAGCTAACAAGCACAAATAATTGATATCTTTGCCCTCCTCATCGAGAGGCTCACAACTCCTCAGGAGCTTCCCCATAGTGGTTTTCTTCTACTTTCAAGGCGATCAGAAAAGCACACGGAGAGACAGTGATTTTAGAAAAGTAGTCCTGGGCGGGGCATGGTGGCGCGTGCTTTTAATCGAGGCCTGTGAAGCGAAGCCAAGTCTAGGAATCACTTGAGTCGGTGGGTTCGAGACCCTCCCGGGGCAACATAACGAGACCTAGTCTCAAAAAATAGCTGGGCCTGGTGGCGTGTGCCTGTAATACCAGCTACCTGGGAAGCTGAGGCTGGGGATTGCTTGAGTCCGTGGTACCCCAGGCTACGTGAGCCTGTGGTTTCCTGAGCAACAAAGTGAGACCTAGTATCAAAACAGAAAAAAGATAAAAAAAGAAAAGCAGTCCTGCCCTGGGAGAGGATGATCAGGTCTGCCACTGTAAATAAGCATCTATGCAGTGACGCCTCTGACCCTTCCCTGGTTTGGGGCCTCACTCTGTCACCCAATGTCACCTGGCGTCTCTGGAACACAAAAAAAAAAAAAAAAAAAAAAAAAAAAAACCACTAAATTTGAATACACTTTGATGCTCTGGTTCCTCTGGGCTGACTGAGCTTTCTGCGTCGCCTGCCCTGTGTGCCTGTGTCTGTGTGCACTGTGGTTAGCACTCACGAAACCCTGTCCTCGGTGGCTGCTGGACCTGCTGCTTCTCCAGCCCCAGGTGATGCGTTTGACGTTCATTCAGTCTGAGTCATTAAAAAAATGTACCTAAGCGACAGATGGTGGAAAGTTATGATTTCCTGCATTTTGTCTGACTTTTGAACAGTCTCAAAGATCTTTATCTTCCCACCAAAGCTGCAGGGGTATGAGTGCTGTGTAGGCATTTTGAAGAAACCTTCAGTTTTACTCAGAGGACTCGGTGGCAAGAGTTCTGATTCTTGTGCTAAAGGGACTTCCTCAGCTTCCCCTTTAAATTCTTCTTGCTTTTAAACTGCCAATTTGTGGGCCGGGAATCTACCTGGCCCTGTGTTCTTTCTGGGCAGTATCTTCTTTAATGCTCTGACCACCCAGTGCAGTAGGTAATGTTCTGCCTTTAGCATGCAGGAAATGAAGACTTAGGAGCAGAGTTCGAGGTGCAACCTCCTGCAATCTGCAGAATGGCAAAGCGAGGCTTGGGGCCTGGGGTTGCCTGACTGCAGGTGCCACTGTAGGACCCTCTTCAGGGTGGAATGATTTGAGTGGAATTGGACCCAAGTGGCTGTGGGAAGTGAACTACTCTAGCTCCCAAGTTGCCCCAGCTGGTAGTGATACCATTGCTGGTCTCTACAGACTTGAGTTTCTTCTGAGACTAATGGCCCAAGGGTAACCAGAATTGGGCATTTCAGATGACCTGGGAGGAAGGGGCCAAGTTCAGGGCTGCTGACTATGCCTGTCTTCTCTCGCTGCAGGTGGCTGTGCTACTGCAACGTGCCACAGTTCTGTGACAGTCTACCTCGGTATGAGACCACCCAGGTGTTCGGCAGGACTCTGCTCCGTTCGGTCTTCACCGTGATGAGACGACAGCTCCTGGAACAAGCCAGGCAGGAAAAAGACAAGCTACCCCTTGAGAAACGAACTCTGATCCTCACCCACTTCCCAAAGTAAGGACATATTCTGGGGAGTTTTGTTGGCCATCAATAAACCCCTGCCAAAGCCTGAATAAATAAAACAATTGGGAATGGTGGCAGAAACGACCCAGGGAGGGGGAAAGGCATCCTCTCCTCCTTGCCACCCTTGTGAATCCTGGGGATTCTCCAGCCCAGCTGTTTCTAGTTTGCCTCCGTGTTGACTGTGGCCACTGCTTCCTCACACCCACTTCATCACACCTGGGTCATCGTCTCAGAGTCTCGTAGAATGGAGAGGTATTTAGTTGTGTGTAGCAAGTGCCAGAATGTGCAAGGAGGAAGAGGGAGGCTTTGCAGACGCAGTTTCTGTGTAGTGAGCAGTGGTGCAAGAGAAGTCAAGTGGCTCATCTTTTCCTTTCCAGGTCCCCAACCCTTCCTCAGCTTGCAGGACCAATCCTGCCTCAGCTGTGGTTGGCCTGTCCTCTTACTCTGTGCAAACTGGGCCTCCAGAGCAGGCCTGGACAGGGTTAGCGAGCCCTGTCCCGGGAGGCCTGTGTTCTGTGCACATGTATTCCAACATGTAAATCATCATGTGAACATGTTTTCAAATGAAGAACAAGTGTCAAGAACTTGTTGACCTGGAAAGGCATTATCAGTGTTAAGAACTAGCATGAAGAGTCAATATAAACTAAGAGGCTGAGTGTTGTTGAGAGAGACTGAGGATGCAGTTGGTGACTTGTCATGGAACAGTGACAGGAGGACATGGACAGGCCATTTGTGGTTGTCATTTTGCCCAGAACGGAACTGAGTTGGAGTGTGTGTGTGTGTGTGTGTGTGTGTGTATGTGTAAGTTATTGGAAAAGACTTTCTATGTATGATAGAACATGACATCCACTTCACCCCACTCTTCACCCCTCCCCCTCACTTTAGATACCTTAGAACAACTAAGCAGCACATAGAATTTGAAAGGCACCTATGCCATTATACCATCAATGCTCACTGGAGCACAGAATTTGAGAGAGGACATGTTCTATTCTTTGACTAATGATGGATGGAGCCCAGCTTCATTTGAGAATCTAGGTTTTGTCATTCAGATACTTATTGGATGACCCAGCTTGTTGCTCATGAAAAATAGTTCTAATTTCTAAAAATAAGTACATTTCAAGGCAACATAGTTGGTTTTCTGAGTTGCAGTTTTAATGTAAATCCACAACTTTCAAATAGAGGCTGTCTTGGATCGTTCTGAAGAGTTTTAACTGAACACCCAGCATTGGCACCTAACTCCTAGCGTCTCGGGATTTTCAGTATTTTCTGAAGGCAGCTAGCACAGGAGATTAAGGCTTTTCCTTCAGGCTTAGAAGCACTTGAATGTCAGTTTGGCTGTTAACCCAAAGTAGGTTCTGAACTCTGGACATGCTTGTGTTTTGCAAGGGTCTCAACTCCTTTCTTAGAGATTAATTTTCTTCTCTACTACACTTGCCACAGAATCAGCATTTTATACTTTCAGATGACAGTTGTCATTCTGTCTCTCAACCAAGGGACAAAGAGCACCCTTCCTCCCCCACCTTTTATGGTGCTGGAAGAGAAATTTTAATTACTTTGCATAGTAGCAATTTTTTTCCCATAGCAAATTCATTTTGCTTCTTTCATATATTTGCTAATTATAGTGTGTTTTGTTCTGTCAACCCATAGTTCTGGCATACTGCTACTCTTGAGCTAAAAATCAGTGCTACTTTCTTTTCTTCTCTGTTACTAATGGTAGCATAAAACTACCACCCACTTCTCCTTTTCAAAGAATCTGACAACATTGGAGGCTGCTGGGGATTTGTACCTACTGACTTGGCAGCAGAATCATACACACCAAAGCCTTAGGTGCTCTTTGAGTCTTGGGCACTGTCTCGGCTGGGGGTTACATTTACTTGTCCCCACCTGGTGAGGTCGCTGGTATGTGGAGATGCATTTTCAGAGCTTGCATCCTTGTCTTCCTACTCTTCTTATGTTGCCCTTTCTCCCATTGCTTTTAGCTTGTCCCTTTCCTCTCCATCCACCTGTTAATAAGGTGGTTTTAAAAGAGGCTGAGTACCTATACCTCATTCTAAAAGAGATAAATGAGCATGTTGAAGAAAATTTAGTTAAAAGAAAAATAAAGACACCAAAGATCACCCATAGCTCAGATATTTCTATTTTTCCTTCAACTGTGATTTTTATTTTATTCTTAGTTTTATACTATATATATATATATAGTATATATATATATAGCATGCACTGCTGTCAGTCTATGTGACTGTTCTTTATTATAATGAAAGAAACACTATATACACACATTCATAAAATCTGTAATACACATTCACATTTCTAAATTCTTAATGACCTTCTTCGTTGGTGAGTCTCTGAGAGCTTTGTGAAGTTTCCTGATCGTATAATTACTGATAAAGAGTGAGCCTAGAAAAGGAAAGGGAATTGACTTCTGTGATGAAGAGGAGTGGGGGAAGTCTTGTAGGCTGTATAAGGTAGGGATGGGCTGTTGGCTTAGGGGATGGGGAAAATGCATCAGAAATTTCACTGGCAAGGTCAGAAGGTGACCTCAGTATAAGCATTTTACTTCCTGTTGCCGTCAGTCTTGCAGTATTTGGTAAAACATTTATTCATGTAAGTTGGGCTTGATGGCGTGCACCTGTAATCCCAGCTACCTAGGATGCTGAAGCTAAGGGATCACTTGAGTCCCCGAATTCGAGACGACCCCTGGCAGCATAGAGAGAACCTAGTCTCTAAAAACAAAAATAAATAAATAAATAAACAAACATTTATTCATGTGTTTTACCAGATAGTTTCATGGTGATTTGTTTAGCAAGAAGTGGTTCATGCATTGTCCTTAAACCCTACATTAGTGACTTGAGTATGACTAGGTATTTACTCAAATGGCACCTTCTTCTTAAATCTTTGGGCAGCAAGTTAGAAGACCTCTGAGGATATTTTCCTAACCTTCATTTTCAAAAAATTCAACCTTTCCATCTCCTGAAATCCTCTATATTTTGTAGACATTCATAAGTGAGAAAAACCCTCTAGTATTTTATAGGCATTGATAAGTGAAAAAAAAATGGTACTTTAATAATAGTAATAATATGCTGCTGTTGATGATGGTGATGATGATGATGATGATACTGGTCCCTTGATCAGTTAACCAAAATCTTGGTACTAAGTTTTTCCAAAAATTATAATGGCAGTGTATCAAGTACCATACACCAAACCTCTGTCACCCCAAATTAAATCCATTTGTCATTATAAAGACCACACATAGTTGTATGGATGTTTGGATCATACTTGATTTCCCAGATGGGATATGGTAAATATTTTTAATTTATTTTTTGAGACTAGGTCTAGCGATGTTGCCTGGGGTAGTCCTGATCCCGTGGACCCTAGCCATCCCCAGCATCAGCCTCCCAGGTAGCTGGGATTACAGGTGCCCGCCACCATGCCCGACTGCTTTTTTTGAGACCAGGTCTCACTATGTTTCCCGGGCTAGTCTCGAACCCATGAACTCAAGTGATCCCAAACCTCTTGCCTCCCAGTGCTTTGATTACAGGTGCGTGCCACCACACCCGACTTGGAAAATCTTTTTATAAGGACATTTTAGAGTTCAAGATTTCAGAGAAGGGAGACTAACTCTTATCAGCTAACTCACCTTCCATCATGACATTGTCAACTTCCTAAGGTCAAGGTGGTGGTTTTGTTAACTTGTATCTTCTGTGCCTCACACGGATGCTTGATGCATGTGGCCGGTGTTTCATCAGTATTTGTTGAGTAAATGAATGGAGCCCTTGCAAGGAATGGTGCACTGAACACTCAGATAGGGATAGTAACTTAACCCTCACTACCACCATATGCAGACATCACTTTTGAAATGTCCATGTTATAAAACCAGGTAACCAAGGAAGAAGAAAGTTAACTTTTCCAGGGTCATACAGACAAGTAAGTGGTAAGCTTGGCAGATGAATTCTAGAGTCCAAACTCTTAACCACTAAACTAGAATCTGCCACTAAAATCAGTGTGCGTTAAAAAGAGAACTGCGGGGGGGGAAAAAAAAAGAGAACTGCGGGAAGATATTACAGTGTCTGAAATGTAGATTTGTATTGGTGTTTTAACTGTATTTCTTCAGTTTTGGTGTATATAAGATTTATCTAAAATAGTTACCAAAATTTAGTTACCGAGGCCCATTTAAAAAATGGTGATTCTATGATCCCAGGCAGACTTGAGCAACTACATGTTTCCCAAGGCCTCCAGGTGATTTGGGGGGCGGGACCCATAGAAATATGTGGACCCCTCAAACATCAGCTTAATTGGGTTTGTAATGTGACAAAAAGTGTAATGTAGTAATGAGTCACTGATGACAACCTCAGCTCTCCAATTGACTGGTGGGGGATTTTGTGCCAGTCCTTTAAGCTCTCTGTGCTGTAGGTTTTGTCGTCTATAAAGTAATTCTATTAGTGGGTCCTGTCTCCTAGGTAGTTAGGAAGGTCAAGTGAGCTGGTACACATCAGAACAATGCCTGTCACATACAAAAAGCTGTATTATGTGTACGATAAAGAGTGTCTAACTCATTGGATGGATGATAGGATTCAGCAAACCCTTCTCCGAACAGTGCAGATACATAGCAAGTACTCAATAAATATTAGTAGCTTTTGTGCAGTGGTGACAGTGATGGTGACAGTGCTGGTGACAGTGCACTGGCTAAGACTAGTGCGTCCCCAATGACGTGCTGCTTTGTGTAGCTTTGGTCATGTCCATTGATGCAGAGTCTAAGAAAGATGAATCTGCAGATATCCATGTCTGTATTTGAATACACCAGGACTGTTCAACGCAGTCATCATTGGAGCCATCCTTCACCACCATGTTTGAGTTGCAGGTGAGAGGCTGGTGTTAGGTGATTGCCGCTGTTAGTACCGGCTTTTGTTCCTCCATTCATATATTATTTGTGACCTGACTGTTGCCTTTACTGTTGTGTCTAGGTTTCTGTCCATGTTAGAAGAAGAAGTTTATAGTCAAAACTCGCCCATCTGGGATCAGGATTTTCTCTCCGCCTCTTCCAGAACCAGCCAGCTAGGAATCCAAACAGGTAAACTTTTCCTTCTTTCACGTAAATCAGAAACAACCAGAAAGTGTTGGTTCTCTCTGCATATCTTTGTGTTTTTTCAAGAAATTGAAGACTAGAGCTAGCAAAGAAAAAAAAAAAGTCAACATTTTAGCAAATTCTGCGTCTGCATCTCTGTTAATGAGGAGAACACGTGCAAATCAAGCAGTTCAAACAATAGCAACGACTCCTCCTGCTACTGGCTTTGCTTAGCTTGCACATTGCAGTTTTACGGGAGGCATAAAATACCAGGCAGCTCAGCTCCGCAGTCACATGCTGGAGCTTTTTAAAGCCAGTGAGTCTCCACCGGAGACCAGTCATGCCTAGAAATCACATCTCAGTCTGGTTCCTCAATCTCTGATGTCTGTTCGAGCAGCAAATGACTCTTAGGGATGTTGGTGGGCTGGTGAGTGGAAAAGAGCCCCCTGGAGTCTAAGTGGGGGCTACTTCCCTGTGGGGGCAGGGCATTCTTGCCCCCACCTTGAGTCAGCCAACGGCCTTTGTCAGTGAGCCCACAGAATTCTTTGGCATTATAAAGATTCAGGGAATTTGGGCAAGAAATGCCAAAGCAATTGTTTTGTTTGTGTGGCTGTGGGGAAAGACAGCGCTGGATTTTGATGTCAGATTTTTCACTAATGCTCTGGCCTAGTAATCTGAGCGCTCACAAGTCCCACCTCCAGGAAAGATCCTCTTATTCTTGCGTGTTCTTTTTCAAAGCAACTTTGAAGTGTCATTTACATGCTCTGGAAGTCACCTTTGTAGTCCGTGATTCTGTGCTTTTTGACCAGCACATGTAGTCACCACCTCTACCATCAAATCATAGAATAGTTGACTCATCCAGAAAATTCCCCCTGCATCACTTTATAGTCTCTTCCCTGGCCTCCCCGCCAGCCCTGTAACCCCTGGCTTGTGTTTTTTGTGGAACTATTCTTTTTTTAAAATTTGATTTCACACGCATGCACGCACACTTGCACGCACGCATGCACATTTATATCATTGTATACCCTGAGGTACTTCTGCCACTGTGTCACCTGTGAACTGTCATCTTAATTTCTTGTACTCAACCCTTCCACCTCCTCCTTTGCTCTATGCCTTTAGTTCTGCTGCCAGTTTGTTAGTTTGAGCTTTTTCTTGTCCTTTTGTTTGTTTTCCCTAAATTCCACGTATAAGTGAGAGCACCTGGTATTTCTACTTCCTGGCTTGTTTTGGTTTATAGTTTTCCAGAATGTTATGTGATTGTCCTATAGATTTTTGTGTTTAACTTCTGTCATATAATGCAATATAATGCATTTGAGAAAGTGATTTGAAAAATTAATTAGAGCTGAAATTTAGTTGAAAACATAATTAACTTCCTGCAAAGTAGAATCATTAGGGAATGAAGATGTATGTATGCTTTTTGAGCTTAAATTATCAACTGTAATTCCATGTTTTTCTGGTCCCAGACCTGCAGGCTCTGGTGCCCAATTGCCTGCTCTGCCCAGACTTGAACTGTCAGCAGTTACTGGCTATGTTTTGTGTGGTGACTACACACATCCTCTGTAACCTTCTAGATTCCCGATGTCCACTCAGTCATGTAGTGTGTCTCCCCCAAAAAACTCTTGCCTAATTCCTGCCCTGTGTTGAGAGTGGACTGGCTAGTCTTTTTGCCAGACCTTCACGAAGCCTTTAATATAGCCAATCTTGCTTCTCCAATTTGACTGCACCAGGCCGTCAGCCAGGGAGATTGAAAATATACTGATTTTCTGGCCGGGCATGGTGGCTCGTGCTTGTAAGCTTCAGCCTATGAAGCGGCCGGGGCTATGGATCGTGGTTCGAGTCCCGCCTGGGGCCCGTAGCGAGACCTAGTTCCAAAAAAATAGCTGGGCGTGGTGGTGCGCGCCTGTCATCCCAGCTACCTGGGAAGCTGAGGCTGGGGATTGCTTGAGTCTGTGGTACCCCAGGCAACAAGAGCCTGCGGTTCCACAGGCAAAAATAGCAAGACCTAGTCTCAAAAAAAAAAAGAAAAAAAAAGAAAAGAAAATATACTGATTTTCTGAGTTCCACCTGCAGAGTGTCATGTGATTGCTCTGGGGTGTATTCTGGGCAGGGGGAGACAGTCTCCCCTGTGATTCTGATGGGCAGCAACATTGAGAATGACCGTGTGATGGATGCCACTCACACCCCATGTCAACTCAGCTCCAGTTTCTTTTCATAAATCTCCTTCCTCCAAGTATTACTCCTGGATGTTGGAGACCCAGTTTGGGCACAATAATAGTAGCTGATACTTCCATTAAGTACTTGCCAGTGAAATTGACCTTGTAACGTTACGCCCTAGAACAAATCCTGGGAAGGTGACTTGATATGCCCTTCACACAGATGAGGACTAAACTTGTAGGAGAGTAGTCAGTTGCTCAGTATTAGAGCTTGTATACAAAGTATGGAGCTGGGTTTCCCACCCAGGTCTGTCTAATCTCTGATGTCCATGCCACATGGAGAGCCACATGTTGCCCTGTTTTGGGTGTGTGCACTGCAAACATGCAGCCAAGCACTTGTGGTGGAAGGAAGGAGTGAAGACCATTTTCTTCCTTCAGGCAGGGGGCTACAAAACTGTTTAGTAGGTTGCTTTTTTTTCTAGAGAGTCTCCCGGAGAGGATTTTTCTCTGTGAACACTCTCCTTGACCTTCACCTGCTCGGAATGCCTCCCAGTCTGCTCGGCTTACCTCTCACTACGATCACAGAGTGAGAGTGAAGAGGCCGAGGCTGTCTGAGCTTCTGGGAATTTCATGTTTATTTCCGTGGCTACCGTTGTCACCTAGTTCATTCAGCTGGATTGCTCTTCTCTTCAGTGTTACCTGAATCAGTCAGAAACCGGCTGGCTCCCCCTGTTCTCTTGTAATTGCAGTGTGCTCTCTGTGGGGCTGGGGAGGAGGGAGAAGAGTGTAATCATCTACTTAACTGGCATGTCCACACATCTGTGCAACTGTGATGAACGGCATTCATAATGATGACTGAAGTTTTGCAAGATACTCAGATGTCTTTGGAATAACTAGTGTCCTCTGTGTAAAATCACTCCAGCGTACTTTGAAAACCAGACTTGTATGCTGGAAGAAAAACCATAGGGCTTAGCACTCTAGAATGTTCTGAGACTTGGCAGACCAACCGCTGTTCTTTCAGTCAGAAGTGCAAATGGTGGTGTCTCTCTGTTGCTTGATTGACTTATTGACTTATTGGCTGCTGGGAACATCCACTGAGGACTGAACTGTGGCTACACTGAACCTTTGATGAGCCTTCTGTCTGGGCCTCTATCCATACTGCCATAGTATGTCCATATGTGATAATGTCTGTGTCCCTTATAACTCACCTCATCAGTTGTAGCGGTACAGCTAGCCAAGGAATATCCTATTTCCTATAATGACTTTAAAAACAAAGCTAAACGAAAAGCTTTTAACCTAGATTCTCAAGCTTATAGAAAGCTATAAGACCAGGACATAGAAGTCCTGTATACTGTATATTCTTTTTTACCCAGACTTACTGTTAATACTGGCTGTGACTCTTGGTTCCTTATTGCTAAGAAACGAGTCATCTGTCAGAGGCTGCCAGCTGAGAGATAAAGTAAATCTTATCTCCTATTACCTGACCCAAAAAACCAGAGACAAAATAATTTGCATGGATGTTGCTAAAGGAGTACTAGGCATCACCAGCCCCCCCCCCCAAGTTTACTTAGAGCCTCATTCCCTTAAAAGAGAATCTATTTGTGAGCATCCCCCACTTACCTCACAAAAACCAATATGTTAACCAATTTTATTACCCCCTCACCATTTGCCTTCCTTTAAAATGCATCCTAAATTGTACTTGCCTAAGCCACTTTTTTCCTTCATCTAAAACCTTTATAAAGACTTGTAGCGTCATTAAAATTTACTAGAGGATGCATACTTTCATTCAGCCCCAACCTCTATAGTCATGGCTATCTTTCTCGTCTGTCCTCTCTTGTACCCTGCATTCAGCTCTCAACAGTCATCTAATGCTCCCTTTTACTTTTCTTTGGACAGTTATCAATCCACCCCCTGTGGCTGGGACGATTTCATACAATTCACATTCATCTTCCGCAGAGCAGCCCAATGGCGGGAGCAACAGCCCTTCCTGTAAATCCTCTTCTGGAATTGAGCCAAACCCAGGTAACTCAGAAGAGACCTGAATTGAGGGTGTGACTTTCCTGGAAGCACTGTTATCTGAGTAGACAGTCCTAGATTGTGTATGGTTTTTAATAGCTTGAAATCAGTGTTGGGCTGTAATTTTTATTTATTTATTTATTTTTTGAGACTAGGTCTCGCTCTGTTGCCCGGAGTAGTTCTGATCCCGCAGACTCAAGCGATCCCCAGCCTCAACCTCCCAGGTAGCTGGGATTACAAGTACCTGTCACCACGCCCGGCTATTTTTTGAGACTAGGTCTTGCAACTATGTTGCCTGGGGTAGTGTCAACCCACCGACTCTAGCGATTCCTAGCCTCGGCCTCCCAAGACTGGGATTAAAGATGTGCGCCATCGCGCCCGGCCCCCGTGTTGTGGTGGTGTGCTGTTAGTGATTGTTCTGTATTTAACCAACCCGCCAAAGAAAAGTCTCTAAAAGAAAAATGTAGTTGTTTATGATTGTGATTTACTGAGGGGGAAGCTGGCAGATGCCTTTATTGTGCAAGAGGCTTAGGCGCTCTTGGTGGGACGCACGTGCCTCCTCTTCATCATCATGGGCTTCTGGCACGCGCTCCCCCTCCTCCCCCGCTGATGCACACGTCTAGGCGGCACTTGTTCTTACGGATCATGTGCCAGATGCGGCTGCGTGTGGCCCGGACATGCGCATGGCCCGGACGTGCTTGTTGACGGTGGCCCGCACGGAGGAGGTGGCGCGCTTCCGCCGGCTCCACGCCCACCATCTTGCCGTGAATCAGTCCGCTGTAGCGGAAGGAGTTTCAGGCCTTGACATTGCTGGGGTCGGTGCTGTTCGTCTGTGTGACCCCCTTGGCGAGGAGGCTGGAGCGGTTGCGACCACCACTGCAGGTGCGTGGACACGGCGGCGGCTCCTCACGCCGCGACCGCCGGAGCCGGAAACAGGCGGTCTTTGCGGGGCTGGTGCGTGACCGCAATTTGCCTACGACGCTTCACCCGTAGCCTACGTTTCCCGCCTTCCCGCTGGTTCACTGGGCTTCTTGTCCTTTTCGGAACTATCCCAGAGCCAGCGGAAAATCAAGCTTAGGTTCAGAACGGATAACCATTTTTTCTGTTCCATTCGTTATTGAAAGTGAGTCACAGGGTTGAACTTTCAAGATGGAGAAATGTACTGTCCTTCTGTAGGAAGAACTATGAAGTCACATGGCAAAGATCTTTGCCTATGTGGCGGTTCATACTAAATTCTTCACCCTACTGGTACTCTTTGCCCTATAGAAGCCCTGAAAGCATGATCTGCAACACTGATCTAATGAACTTACAGAGATAAGTACTGCTAAAATTGGAAAAGAATAGTCTTTTCACGAAGACGGGCCACGTCGTCTATAACACGTTGGCCTTGTTTTAGGTCATAACGCAAGTTCATAACGCAAATTCACCTTTTGCTTTCATTTGGAGATTGCTTTCTGACCACTAAAGCACTGAGTTAGAGGCTAAGAAACAGTGATAACTTGATTTGCAAGTGAAGAAGAGTGTGCCCTAGTGCGTAAAGCAAGCTAATTGTTGTAAAATAAAGAAGATCTTCAGAATGGGTGTGTGGTCCATAGTTGTTGTGACCTTTTCCTTTATCTGACTTGCCCCTTCCCCAGGTAAATGAAATGTTATTAGACAAGTAGTTACAGTGGAGGCTGTTTAATGGGGTGACTGCCCATATGGTCGAGTGACTCAGTCTTACCAGGTGTCTCCTGTGTAGATAGAGGGACTGTGACTAATAAGCTTCCTTTTTTTCAACCTTAGGGAAAATTAGTTGGATTATTAGTTGATATGTATCATCTGCTTTGGGCTGAGAATCAACCTCTGTTTGCCCTTTTGCTTTGATGATCACAGGAGAAAAGAGAAAAATGAATGATTCCCATGTCCCGGAGGAGGCCAAGAAACCCCGCGTCATGGGGGATATTCCGATGGAGTTAATCAACGAGGTCATGTCCACCATCACAGACCCTGCAGCGATGCTTGGACCAGAGGTCAGTAGGGTGAAGCTGGCCTGTCAGCTGGCAGCCTCCCTCTGCTCTCCTGGCCACTCCAGCTGGCAAACTAGGAGATGTTCTTGCTGAGCCTTAGCGTGCTACCTTGATTTGCATTTAACCTGGTGTCAGGTTGGGGAGGGCAGGAACAGCTGCTGGAGAGGTGACTCCCCTGATGTATATCACATCACAGGGAAATGTGCTAATAATCTCCTGCAGCTGAGTTAAATACAGATGTCATAACACTTCATCTGCAACTATTTGTGCATGTGACTCCTAAGAATGGAGCTATTGTTTTACATAGCCACAATGAGGTTCTCACTTTCAGAACGCTGAACTAGGTTACAGTATTGGCTAACACAGAGGTTGACAAACTACCGCCTATAGTTCAGATCCATCCCTGTTGACTGTAAAGGTTTATTGAGACATGTTTATGGTTGCCTTTGCTCTACTAGAGCAGATTTGGATAAAAGGCCTGCAAAACCTGAAATATTTGTTACCTGGTCCTTTATAGAATTATTTGCTGACCTCTCGTCTAAGAGATACCCCTTATCGAAATTCCACATGTATCCAAATGTTGCTCTTTATAGCATTGCTATTGTAGAAGGATCTGTCAGAAGTGGTGTATTGCAAAAACAGGAAAAAAAAAAAGCACAATAGAAACAAAGAAATGGTGCATTACATTTAGTTCTTTTTTTTCTTCTCTTTAGTGTTTTATCCACAACAGTTCTCCAGCCTCTCCTCCCTCCTTCCCTCCCTGCCTACCTCCTTCCCTGCCTGCCTGTCTCCCTCTTCTCCCTCCCTCCTTCTATCTTTTGAAACACTAGCACTTTTGACTAGTTTTACATAACGTCCCTCTGTTTGGGTTTATTATCATTTAATCATGATTAGGTTCAAGTCAAGCATTTTTGTAAAAGTGCTGCTGTCATCTCCTTGTATCACATCCAGGGGCAGGGCAGTTTTAAACATTTTTGACAGATTCCAGGAAATGGAGATTATTTCACAAAACATCTTTTTCAATTTTTCTACTATGCCTCTGTTAGCTTAAAGTATTAGTTTTAAACCTGTCATATTTCCTTATTTTATGGTATTGAGGATAATTCACAGAACCAGAATGTTATAATATAAACACCTCTGTATAAAATCGTTCTTTCCCTTTCCTTCTAGATTGCCACTTTTGAGATTTAAGGCTGCGGAACCTTTATTGTACTATCCTTCAGAGATTTAGTCATGTCAGGGGTTAACTGTGTTCTATATTTTTCTGCTGCAAAATGTGGATTCAATCATACATTTAAAAATCTGTTGAGTGATTTGCTGGTGTTGGTTTGCAGGGGGGCATGCAAGGCAATTGTTACATCCTCAGGGATTTTGTGAGCTGGTTCTAAAGTGTATCGGCAGCTAAAAATTGACCATAGTTGCACCTTGTCACCTGGGCAGCCACTTCAGATCATGAAGCAAGCATGATCATGAAGCAAGCTTGTATTACCTGTTAAAACTTTTCTCCTCTGGAGAGCGAGTTCTGCGGTGAATGTTCACTGCATACCTCTGCCTGGAATAATAAGATTGGAGCAGTTGGTGCTGCCAGCTAGGATGGAGAGGGGGATAACAGATACTCCTCAGGAATAAACTGTCCTCCAGAAAAGGGAACTGATGATGTTACAATGCCTATTGCAACAATGATAAGAGTCGAGGGTCTGTCATATCAGGTTCTTACAAAGCTTAGTTGGATGAGACTCTTGAAACCAGAGACTGACAAACTATAGCCCACAGGTCAAGTCCAGTCTGCCCTTCCCCCACTGTTTGTATAGTGTCTACTGCTGCTCTGCACTGTCACAGGGTGTGTAGGTGACCCTGGGGCTTATGACTTGCAGAGTCCAAAAATATTTACCCTGGGACCCTTCACAGAGAAGTTGGCTGACTCCTTATGTATGCTAGATACCGTCCACACACTCATCTCTTACTCTGGTCTTTCAGAATGCTTTGTCTATCTTTTCTCCCCTGTGTTCAACACGAGTGTTTGCAACCCTGGAAACCACAGATGTGTATCTTACTAAGACAGAGGAGGACATGTTGCTATGTCCTATCCCAGCTGCCCTGAGACGAGCGCTCTAAATTTTTTTCTGTCTCCTGCATCCCAGACCAATTTTCTCTCAGCACATTCAGCCCGGGACGAGGCGGCCAGGCTGGAGGAGCGCAGGGGAGTGATTGAATTTCATGTGGTTGGCAATTCCCTAAACCAGAAACCCAACAAGAAGATCTTGATGTGGCTGGTGGGTCTGCAGAATGTGTTTTCCCATCAGCTGCCCCGAATGCCAAAAGAGTACATCACACGGCTGGTCTTTGATCCGTAAGTGGGTTCTCTGAGCTTCCCTCTTTATTTCCTTTGCTAATGAAAGAGAGGAACTACTTAGAGAGTGAAAGTCAGCCAGAGCAACTCTGGGTCCCGCTTCCTCTTGTCACCAGGTAGCTATGTCAAGACAATTGCCAGGGCTAAAAATATTAAGATTCATCTCAACAGTACATGCACTTTGGGGGTTAATAGTAACACATGATATTTTAAATGGCTGGTGTCTGTCCTATGCTTCATTTATGATCGCAATGAAGGAACCTAAGCAGTAAGAAGAGACACCATTTTTTCAATTACTAGACCATTCTTGGCTTTGGTTATCTTCATGAGGTGTCTGTCATCCCATGCACTGGGGGCTTTAGTGGGACATCAAACAGGTTAACTTTGGTAAACTATTGCTCTAAAGAAAAGTCCCACCAGCAAGAAACAGAACTTCTCTAACTGAATGTATTTTAAGACATAAAACCCAATAGCCTATGTGGACTGTGATCCTTGCATGTAACCTTTCAGACCTTTCAGATGTTTTAGAAGGTTTGGCACGTTTTGGTGAATCGTGCATGTAGATTTTGTTATCCTTTTCCATACTGTTTCTCTAATGTTTCTGAGTTAAGACTATACACTCTTCAGAAACATACCAGTTTTGACTTAATGCTCATTCCAACCTCCCACCGTGGGTCCCCTGGCACCGAGTAGACCCAATCCAATTCCAGTGAGTGCCTCCACAGATACGCTGTTTTTTTTTATGTGTAAACCTCAGACTTCTTAGGTAACTGGAATTTAGGTCAGATGGAAGCTCTGGTGAATTCTTGCACAGCAAGCTTGCTGTAAAAATCCACATTAGAGGATGATCTAGTGAGATCGTGCCTAGATAAGCAAGCGTTGCTTAGAAACTCAAGACAACACCCCCCCCTTCTTAATCTGATTCATGAGGAACACCCCAGGAATTTGATTTATATGACCAAGATAGGTAAAATTTTGACATCATCTTATTCTTTCAGGAAACACAAAACCCTTGCTTTAATTAAAGATGGCCGTGTCATTGGTGGTATCTGTTTCCGTATGTTCCCATCTCAAGGATTCACAGAGATTGTTTTCTGTGCTGTAACCTCAAATGAGCAAGTCAAGGTAAGGGTAACTGAAGGTCTTAGAAGAAAAACGGATTATGGGCTTCTTACTATGGCTGCAGAGCTTGGGAAAGTAAGTCTCTATGTGCCAAGCAGAGTTCAGGACTCTCTTAGTTGAGTCCTCTTACTGCGAGTGTGAGTACATGTGTGTGAGGGGAGTAAGTGGCTCCATATCAGCCAGATTCTGCCAAGGCTTTGTTGGATCTTGGGGTGAAGTGTAAGGACACACACATTTGAGATACCCCAAATGCATCTCAACTGAAGCAAATGAGAAAGTCTTTAACAATAAATCGTTGTGTTCATTTGTAATTTACACCCACCCACCCACCCTCCCAGAAAAGATACTGTGTGGTGAGGATTTTGGTTATTTAGGTGCCTTACACTTCAGAAAGATTTCTTATGCCTCTGTCCTAAAGAGGGATAAGAATTGAAGGAATTCTGTAAGGCAAATCATGAAAATTTGGTATGAACTTATGAATAAATTTCAAAAGTATTTGTGCAGAGTTGGGAATGGGTTGTTTTGGGTGGGGGTGGGGGAGGGGGGAAAGAGTGTGAGTGTGTGTGTCTGTGTCTGTGTCTAATTTACCTTCCTGGTTATCTTTGGCATGGTTCCTTTCTTGCCCAGGAACTACAGCTGTTTTATTGGTATTTGTGGTAATTTTCACGGTCTGCTTGGAATAAGCTAGACTCTCAATTTGCAGGAAGAACTTCGATCTAAATTATGTCATGTTCTATCTGTGGCAGAAAATGGAACCAAGAAATGTGTCATCAGAGTATTATTTTGGGGAACCTTAAAGTGTATTGTGCAAAAAATAATGTGATTGGTAGAAAGCTAAGCTCACAGTACCAGATAATTGTTAGTTTTTTTTTTTTTTGGGGGGGGGGTCCTAGTCTTGCTATTTTTGCCCATGGAACCGCAGGCTTACATTGCCTGGGGCACCACAGACTCAAGCAACCCCCAGCCTCATCTTCCCAGGCAGCTGGGATTACAGGTGCGCACCACCAAGCCCAGCTGTATTTTTTGGGACTAGGTCTCACTACGTGCCCCCGGCGGGACTCGAACCGCGATCCCTATAGGCCCCAGCTGCTTCATAGGCTGAAGCTTATAGGCATGAGTCACCGTGCCTGGCATTATCAGATAATTGTTAAGGAAAATTATTGATGCTCTAAGGCAACATGAGCTAATGAAATATAATAGCAGGTGTAAATGTCAGCCATACATGTGCATTGTCTAATAGTTACAGCAAAACAAAAAGCAACTGGAAAGTTACTTTTATCACTGTTTTATTTTACCCAATATATCCAAAGTATTGTAGGTGCAACAGGTATTCATTTGTCACAAAGAATGACTGGGACATTTTCTGTTCCTTGTTTTGTACAAAGTCTCTGAAATCAAGTCTGTATTTTTATACTTCCAGATTCAGTTTGGGCTGGGCACATGTGGCGAGTGACTCCTGTAGTTTGCATGTGCTGATCTGATGACACTGTTGCCTCCTTCAGCGTCAGAGAAGCAGCGCCATTTACAAAAATCAGAAATAAGTCACTGGAGGGATTATTTTCTGTTTGAGGGCAGTGCAGGTCTCTGGCTAGTGCTTCAGTACCTTTGATTTCCTTATCGGCTTTATACTGGTCTGAATGCCATTACGGCCCTGTTGATTTATCCTCAGTAAGTACAAATGGACCTTTTTGTTATTGACTGTACAAAGCAGCAATGGACACGCACAATTTGACAGTGTTACCTTTGCTAGGTCAGTTGCCATTCTCACCAGGAATGGGGAGTGCCCAAATTTGCCTGAAACGGAGCTTTGGTTCTTTTTCAAGGAATTCTGACAAGATGTCTTTAGAGGGTTGTGTGTTTACCAATTTTTTTATTTCCATCCAAGCTAATGTGAGAAACTATTCCAAATGTTCAGAGCTTCTAGAATGTCTTTGAAAGGAAGTTTGTGTGATTTTTTTTTCATAGTGAGCGGATATCCTTGCTTTTTAATTTCAGGAAGAAACCTGCTTAATTTTGTTTTTAAAGAAAAGTACCAAGTGCTTTCTTAGGGGAGGTTGGTGAAGATTGACTTTGGCACTTTTAAGAATACCAGAGGGAAATGAGATAAAGTCAATTGAATGCCTTGTTTTATTACTTTACAGAAGGGCAATGTATTTTTTTCTCCAAATCATGTCGTTTTCTATAGACTTGAAGGAAGGTGACCAAATGTCATGAGCTCAGTAGAGGAACTTAGAAAACAAAGCAACACTTTCTGTTAGTGACTTGAAATTAAAGTTTCAGAACATGAAGCTTAATCTTTAAAAAGTGAGTAAGTGCGAATAGAAACCAGTGGTGGTATCACCTATTTTTGAAATCAGCAAGTTCATAAGTGGAAGTTTGGCATTTTTATTAAAAATCTTGGATAAATGGTACTTTGAAATCTGTAGTCACACATTTTGCAGAACCAGGCATACATATGATTCTTGTGAATGCTTATAACGGGATTTGTACTTAAAAGTTTCTCTTGCTCAAAACACCCATGAGATACTGTTTGAAAACTTGCTGACATTTCTCACCAGGGTTTAGAGCTGTGTCATCTAAGAACTCTTTGGATTTGACAGTATGTGTACCTTTAAAGTTATGTAGCTAATATTTACCATAATAAATATTTAATAGACACTGAAATTGCCAAATGAATTTGGAGGGAATCCTTTTGGTGGCAGTTAAAAGATAAGGCTTACAGACAAGTGGAATAGTTCAGAGGTGAAAATCTAAATATTTGCTTAGAATCACCTCATGTTGTGTATGTTTCTGGAGCCAAGGAAATAATATGGCTTTTACCATTGCCTTCATAGCACTAGACACCCAGCAATTGAAAACTGGAAAATATCTTTGGAGAGATGAAGAATTACTGGCCACTGATACACAATAGTTTGTGCAGGTTTTGAGAAACTGTTGACAAAGGAACCATTATCCTTCTTGAGTACAGCCGTTGAATTGTGGGTAAAAGGAGGAAAATTTCTAGTTCTATTAACTTCTTGCAAAGTGGTATTTGCAATGAACGCCTCATGGTCTCCCATCAGCCATCTCTTTATAAAAACAAGTTTCATCAGAAGGCATGTTTCTTACTAGTTTCTGAACATTGAGATTGCCTTGCACATGCAGTTCCTCCAGTTAACCAGCCCTCCTCTTTCCTCCAGTTTTTTTCATTTATCTTTAAATATAATTTTTATTGCATAGGCCATACACATTGAACATTTTGGATAAAGCAAAACCCTCCCTGTGCCATTCTACTGTTGTCTGTGTGGTGTTCATCCTTCTAGATTATGTCTTTATTGATTTACATATATGGAAACGTACCTCTCTGTTAGAAAGGATGTTTCCTTTTTTAAAAAATATTAATAGATTTCATTCTGTATATACAGAACAAACTTTCTAGGTTTCATACTGTATATACAAAAAAACCCTTTCTTTTCTTTTATATCTTAGTGGTCTTTAAACTAAAGCTGTGCAACTAAACTAAACTAAAGCTTTAAACTAAAGCTGGTCTTTAAACTAAAACTAAAGATGTGATTAACTTTATATTTAGAGCAACTAAAATTAAATAGAATTTAAACTATAATTCCTCAGTCACTCAGTTACAGGTAGGCAATAGCCCCATGTAACTAGTTGCTACTATATTGAATAGCAAAGATAAGAAACATATCAAACTTTCTACTCATGTCTGTAGAGAACGATTTTATTCTTTTATATAGTATTTTATAATGTGGGTGCACCATGATTCATTTAATAATTTCTCTATTGAAGATTCTTTTGAAGACACTTATTACAAGACTGCCATTCTCAAAGATTTGACAGTTAAATTTTTACCAGAGGCTTTGGAGAATGTAGTTTTTTGCTGTTTTTGTAAACTCTGGGTACCATCAACCTCAAAGATATTTACATGCTGTTGAGTGAATTGTTAGTGATAGATTACTGCAGAGAATCAACATTTTTTATTTTCTGGTAATATTTCTTGCTTGTTCCCATTGGCACGTTTCCTCTTTTTGTATTGATCCTATAGAAGTTTCAGTACTTTGTATTGACCCTATAGCAGATATTTATGTATTCTTGGTACTAAATTTTTGTCATGTATGTTAAAATGACACTCTCCCATCTTTCACTTACCTTTTGCTTCTAGTATCTTAAATTGATGACAATATCTTAATTAAGTTTTAAAATTTGAAGTCCAAGCTGGGCGTGGTGGTGCATGCCTGTAATCCCAGCTACCTGGGAAGCTGAGGCTAGTGATCACTTGAGTCCGCAGATTCGAGACAACTCTGGGCAACATGTGAGACCTAATCTATAATAATAATAATAATAATAATAATAATAATAATAATAATAATAATAAATTTGAAGTCCTGTACATAGTGTTCAGCCTTTCCATCTTATATTTTCTTTTTTGTGCCTCCAGATAAAGATACCTCCTTTATCTTTTGTATAATACTTTTATAAGGTTAATTTTTACTTTCACTTAAATTTCCAATCCATGTGTTCTGTTTCACATTCCTTTAAAATCTTAACTTTCTTTTTATCCCCTCCTAATACTTTAACTATCTTATGAATTTTTGCTCTGTTATAGGCATAAATACTTTACACTCTGCCAATAATAAAATGCATTGTGAGACTCAAATGCAAACATTGTAGGTAATTAAAAAAATTCTTAATGCTGTATTTTAAAAAGTGAAAGCAAATAAGTGAAATTGATTTAGATTTAAAAAAATTTAACTGAATAGTGTTGCTTCAACATGTAATACCTAGGAAATTTTAATTAATAAGAATTTTTTTCCTGGAGTATATTTTATGCTTTTTGTATACTTCTATTTGGACTAGTCACACTTTAGTTTTCCAAAACCCACTTGAGGGTGACTGCCCTATTGAGTATTGCATCTCTCGTCCTCATTTTACTGTCATCTGAGGAAGAGAGATAATTGCTCTGTCTTTCTACTCAAGTTTTAGTCAAATTCATTGTGGGCCAGTATTGAGCTATATTTGTGAAAAGATACAATGTCCTTGGTTACATTGTAAAAGATACAATGGAGGAAGAAAAATTTCCAGTACAGGAAGTACTGTTACCCCTGTTCCTCTGTTTATTGAACAGCCACCCCAGATTTTTCTTACTCTTGGTCCTTGGAGTCGTACTTTATAAGGGCATTGAGACAATAAGAGAAAGCACTGATTGAAGGTGATTGGATGAATAAGGTATCTTCCAATCATGCCATGTGAGGAATAATTAGAACCTTGTTGGTGTTTGACATGGCATTAGAAGGTGGAGATACACATGGTGAGCTTATAATTTTTGAAAGTTCTAAAGAGTATAAATGAGTCTGTTTTTACTGTATGTAGAAGTAGAACGAAGGTCTAGTCTAGGTAAAAATAAGGCATCAGATCTTAAGTGAACATCAGGAATAATATCTCAGTTATACTGAACATGAGTTGGTCTAGCTGAGTGTCAAGTGGTCACCCTTATTATTATTATTATTATTATTATTATTTTATTCTTTAGGTTACAACCTCTGTGTTCTTTTTTTTCCCCCTCCTTTCTTCCTCTGGTGCCTCTTGCATTCTCTTAAACTCCACTCTTTGTTGTTTATTAGTTGTGCTAAGTCCATTAGTCTCTTTCCTATGGTAATGCCTTGTCTCTGGGTGAGGGACTGTGTTGTTGGGTCCAGGTGAACCTTGCTGTTAGATTTTCAGTCATAAGTTTGCATTGGGTGGCCAGGTTATATTCATTTGTGATCTGTCCATGTTTTCTTGCTGCAGGCTGTCATCTCTAATCCCATCTCCATTGCTTTGCTGCTTTTCCTTATGGCTCTGGTGTCAGATTTAGGGGGTCTCGCCCCCCAGTCAGTGTTGGTCAAAAAAGTTTCTCTGTGAATTCAGGCATCTGCGAATGGCCTTTGAAGATCATCTCTGCTTCAGTTTGCAGTTTTGATGTGGGGCCCATTATGCCATCTTTGGTCATCCTCCCCTCTCCCATAATGAGGGGAGGGTGTGTTGCTCTCCTTGGAGATATCTCCAAAATGAAGTCCGGGGTCTTGGCCCAGCGAGCGCAGAAGTGCGCATGGTGACATCGTGTCTCTACGGTTGTTTTTCCAGTTTTGCATGCACTGGTTCTCTTGGTTGTCCATCTGCTGTGTGCAGCTCAGACCTGTGGGCTGGACTTTGGCATGGTCCCTCACCCGTTCTATGTTGGGGTTGGTGTTTCTGCACCTATTCTGGGTATTCTGAAGTTTAGCTGGTGTAAGAGAGAAATGGAAGAGCCCTTCCTACCCTACCACCCCTCCCCCCCTGCTGGCCCACAGGAAGCTCCCAGCATGGGGGCGGGCCCAGCCACAGGCCAGACCACTTTTGGCCTTCCCAGACCCTTGGTCAGGGACCAGGGGCAACATGGCACTGCCGAGCCGGGCTGTAAGTGTTGCTGACCCGGGCAGCCACTTACTGGCGGGTGGGGGCTGCTCCCCCACCCTATTCCCCCTCCCAGGGGACTCACCCAAGAAGCCTGACCCCGCCCCTTGCTCCCCGCTGGCAAGGGAGGTCCAAGGGCCAGGGACTTGGGGCGCAGACTGCCGCCACATGGCCATCTAAAGTGGTCACCCTTCTGAAGGTTTTAGTAGTTTGCCCTGCCATGGGGAATAGAGTTAGACCAAATGACTTCCAGAGATCCTCCCGCCTTTCAGAGATTTCATGAAATCATGACTCTGTTGTGGACATTTGATCTGTTTTATAAGCGTGTCAATTCTAAAATATGATGTGAAATATTTTTATCTACATCCTGGGGATTACTTTCACCTACTTTCATGAGGTTTCAAAATAATCACTTAAAACTTACACATTTCTCTAAGTTTTGTACTTGTTGTTTCCCCCTCATATTCCAGTCATTAGTTTATTCAGTGTTGTTTACTGCCATTAGTTAGCTTAATGGCTAACTAGTTACTATTATTAGTTAGCTTCCTAATGTCATCTAGCTCACTCAGATTCTGGGCTTTCTGGTTTGGAAAGGTTTGATAAAGCCACTTTGAAAATTTATGAAAGTGATGACTCAGTTCTTTAGAAGGATTACTTTTTAATATACAGGATGCGCTTAGATAAGTTAATCTAAGTGATGAGCACATTTCATTTACATAGCTTTTTTCATTTTAGGTTCTTAAGTACTTAAGCAGAAATTCATAATCGGTATTCACTCCAAAGCTTCCTTAATAATATGCATCAAGTAGTCATTAGGAATGCACCTAGCAGCTTGTAATCATGCATGTAGTTTTCAGAGAGCCTAGAATTTGTATTTTTGAATAATGACTTTTGAATTGTTGGGTTTTGGAGTCCATTTAGAAGTTCAGAATTGCAAGAAGCGTGTTAGTATTTGTAAAATATATCAAAAATACACAGTCAAATTTACCACCTTTCTCCAGCTGATTTGTAGGAATTATTTTTCCCAGAACCAAGTATACTTATGTTTATGCTGACTTCCACACAGGGCTATGGAACACACCTAATGAATCATTTGAAAGAATATCACATAAAACATGACATTCTGAACTTCCTTACATATGCAGATGAATATGCAATCGGATATTTCAAGAAACAGGTAGGTTTGTCACTGTGACACTCTGTTGTCATTCTTTTTCCTTGTTTTTAAAAAAGTTTATGATGTAATTCTCGTACATTATTGGTTACGTTTCGTATGGGTGTCATTCTCAGGTTTCATTTTTCTTCACAGACACTTATGTCACCTACATCCAAACAGAAATTTCCCCCAGATAATTTATACTTAAAAGAAAGACTTGCTTATGATTTATAAGCCTTAAGATAAAAGTAATGTTTGGATTGAAATAGAGGGTATAGCCAGCACACAGTAAGTATGAAAAAAATACTGTTCAGGGAATGACTGTCATCTATAAGTGCATTGTATATGCATCCTGACCTTCCAAATTATATCATCTCCAGACAAAGGAGAATCTCCCAACCAAGGGTCAGCACCAATAGGCTCAGGATGGAAGGCATCCTCTGACAACAGAGAGAAAATTCTGAAGTGATAAAGGACTCCAGACAGCCCTGTTGCACAGCAACAGGAAACTTGACTGACCTCCTAGGAGCTTTCTTATCAGAAGTTTTCAGCTCAGCCTCTTGAGGATTAGTATTTGGCAACATCTGTTTTTAAAGAGATAGCCTTATAATTCCTAAACATTTTTCACTTTTGCCCACAAAAGTAATGTATAGTTATTGTAGAAATTTTGATATAGTAAACACCACGGTAAAAGAAAAATTGCTTGTTCTAATTCTACCACCCAGACAAATTTCTTGTTGATATTTGATGATATACTGTATCCTTCTAGTAGTTTTTTTCCATGTTGGGTGTATCCACATAAATAAAAACATTGGCTCCTAATGTAATTCAGTACTTGCCTTTTTCAGTCAGTATATTCTTATTTTTTAGAAATAATTTCTGAGAACCATCAAATTATTTTAAGTTTATTTTAACCTTAAAACCAACCTTAGGGTTTTTAGCACTCAATAAATAGTTGATGCACAGTAGCCTTATGAATGAATTTACTTGCTTTGCAGGGTTTTTCCAAAGAAATTAAAATACCTAAAACCAAATATGTTGGCTACATCAAGGATTATGAAGGAGCCACTTTAATGGGATGTGAGCTTAATCCACGTATCCCCTACACAGAATTTTCTGTCATCATCAAGAAGCAGAAAGAGGTGAGCAGCTGACTGACTCATGTTCTGTCTCTGTAGGACAGTCTTAGTTGGGATGAATTGCCTAACACTGGACTGGATGTGTGGTCTGCTGGTTATCATAAACTCAGTTTGCTATGGCTTACCTAGATGACTTCTTTTTTTAATTTATTATTGGTCATGTTTGTATGGTTGTATTAATCCCATCCCCTTCCCCCTTCCCCCCTCTGGTGACTCCATCTCCTCTCGCTGCAAGCCGTTGGTCTGTATTTGGCCCACTGATCTTTTTTTTTTTGAGATAAGGTCTTGCTATTTTTGACTGTGGAACTGCAGGCTCACGTTGCCTGGGGTACTACAGACTCAAGTGATCCCCAGCCTCAGCTTCCCAGGTAGCTGGGATTACAGGCGCATGCCACCACGCCCAGCTATTTTTTTTGGAACTAGGTCTCTGGAACTAGGTTGCCTGGAGCGGGACTTGAACCACGATCCCCGGTTCTGGCCATGGCTTCTTAGACTGCTGCTTACAGGCATGCGCCACCATGCCCGGCCTTGATCTTTTCTTTTTCTGAAACTCCTGAGTGCAGACTTGCATAAGTGGACAGCAACAGATGAAGCTGCTCGGATCTCCAGGAGTAGCTGGAGCAGGCCGAGCATGTCAGGTCGAGCATGTCAGGAACTTGTTGTCGGGCATCTAGATGTCTTAACTTTGATGAAGACCTGTCTCCTCTGTAGACACCATTCCTAAAAGAGTTAACCCTTGCAAAGCTGCCCTACAAACCTTGTATGATGTGGCGGCTTAGCTTACCTTCATCTTTAAGGTATTTTACATGTGGGCCTGAAACATCCTTCCCAAACTTATCTCTTTATTTTCCTCTCTGAATTACTCTCCAAAAGCCACTGCTGATGCTTTAGTCCCCTTGCTTGGTGTCCTCATGTATTACTCAGCCTCCTTTCTCATAACACACACATAAACTGAGCCACTTCATCCTTGATTTCCCTTCCCACTAGTGCCATCTACTATTTGAATTTCAGAAACTGAGACATTTATCTCAGTGTGTATTCATCTCTTACATTGCAACATCCAGGTATTAAGTGATGTGTTATCTGATACCGGGGCAAAGCCTTTTTATGCCTATTAACTTAAGAGAGCAGTAGAGGGAAAGGTTAATAAATGTGACAAATTTCTCTAAAACAAAAACAGTTCCTCCTTCAAACCCAGACTTTTATTAAATGAGTGAACTGTTGTGTATTAAGTTTGGGGCCACCCCTTTCCCCCTACTTCACTGGAGTTCCAAAACTCCAATTTGGAGTTTGTATCAGTGTCATCTTACATCCCCTCCACTTTACACTGCTTTTATTCATTTATCCATTCTTCTGTACTTTCTATAGCAAATAACAAAAAAGATAGCTGTCTTCAACCTGTCTTAACTCTGTTTTCTGATTTCTACTCCTGTCCCTTAATCCTAGTAATTAGTTATTTGTCAGACATCATCAGCGTAACAGGCACAAAGCTCCTTAAGTGTGGTGAGGGGTAGATGTTCCATAACTATTTTCCTTTTTCTTAAAATGGCTCAAATGTGTTCTTAAGCTTCCCTTGGAAATGAGCAAAAAAGACTTTTCTTTTTTGCTAAAAAAAAAAAAAAAAATCAACCTTTGTTGTTGTATCTTGGTCAATGATGTCAACCTAAGAGAATTCCAAATAGGTTACTTAGAGAGTTCATCAAAGCACAGCAGGCCTTCTCTCTGTTTTTCTCTGAAGAACCAGTGTTCTTCATTGTTCCCCTTGGGGCTTAATGAACAGGTCTGAATTCAGCAGTTTATTGTTCAACCCCAGGGGCCACTGGCCAGCTAAGGCCATCAGTGTGCTGTCAGCTGCTCTGTCCTCATCCCTCCTTCCAGCACTGCCAGGTCATCTAGCTCCACAGATAGGCCGAGAGCAAGATTCCCCAAGCAGGGTCTGTCCCCAGGCACATGGAGTCCAGATTTGTTGGCTTTCTCTACACAGAGGAGTGACTTAAACAGGGCTTAGCAGCCAGTCTTTTAGGAGACAGTGCCCCCCTGCTTCCTCTTCCTCTCCTTTCCTCTCAGATCTACTCTTATTTCCCTTGTTCCCTTCGCTTCCAGCTTTCTTTCTCTCAAGCCATTGGCTGGGTGATGCTGACTCGGAGCTGTTCATATAGATCTTTTAAAAGGGATCTGAAGTCAGCATGATACAATATGGATACACAGTATCTTCATCCACAGACACAGGTGATTTTAACATTAAAGAATTACTATTGCAATTTTGAAAATCTATTGTTGAGGGAGCTAGGGACTCATGGTGATAATAAACAAAAAGTGGATTAATTTATGGAAGTTGTAGTTGTCATGGTGGAGGTGGAGAGAGAAACCTTGCATGAGCAGAGAATGGAGAGGTAAGTACTAGTTAGGGAGTGTTGACTCCAGGGCAAATTCACCAAGGTCACCTGAGGTCACTTCCTAGGAGGTGTGTTTTGAACTGGATATCAATTCAAAACTGGAACCAGAGATGGCATGGTCAACATAAGTAGATTCATGTGCAGCTGGACACATAGGTCTTTGGGTGATGACAGCCCCTATTTGGGAAAAGTGAATAGGCAACAAGCAGGCAGAGTTGGGTGTATCTTTATGTGTATGTGCATGTGTGTGACTGGAAGGAAAGAATAATTCTTAAATTTTAATTCACACCTGAGAACCAAATGAAGGATGAGGCAGAGCAATGCAATTTTGTGTGTGTGTGCGCGCGCGTGGTTTTGTTTTTTTGGTGTGTGTGTGTGAGGAGATTTAGTGACACTTGGTGCCATTTCATGTATGGGAGAGCCCCTCCACTCCCAATTTTGTTCGGGATGAGTAAAACTGACATCAGGGGAATGAGAGATGGATTTGAAGGGAAGGAAGATTATGACTTGGTAGGGGGGAAGTGAAGACATTTTCTAGGGAGGTGAAGGCAAGAGATTAGAACACAAGCGAAATGTTTCCTTTCTTCCAAGTGATCCCAGAGGAAGCCCAGTCCCTTCCCAGGAGGCCCCCTGTCTGTCCCTGCGGGGGGCCCCCCCCCAGGTGCTCATGAGGGCATTGGAGGTCACCTGGTAGGTTATCACAGTGGGGAGTATTGGCAAAGAGAGCAGACTCTTAAGGTGATACTTGAAATTCTACATCTGATTGAGATGCTTTTTAAGAATGACTTAAACTTAGGAATGACAGGAAGTGTTCATCTATCTCTGTTCGTCTACCTCTGCTCCACCCATTGTGGCAGCCAGTAGCCACCAGTGGCTACAGAGTTCTCGGCATGTGAATCTTTGAAGTGGATCTGCTGGAAGTGTAAAATACACTCAGATTTTGAAGACCTGGTATGAATAAAAGGATGCAGAGTGTCTCGATTTTTCCTATTGATTATGTGCGCTCATCATAATATTTTAGCTAGATTAGATTAAATAAAACATGACATTAAAATTAATTTCACCTGTTTACTTTGAAAAACGTGACTGCTGGAAAATCTAAAATCACCCAAGTGACTTGCATTTATGTTTTTATTGGCTAACACTGCACTAGGTTTACCAGGATCATACATCTGCTGGATCACTTGTTTTATGGAGATTTTTCTTTAATTATTAGGATTATGTATTCACGTGGCAGTATTTACAAGCAGTATGTTTGAGATCAAGCAGTTGGGAATTAGAATTTTTTTGTCTTCCTTAGAATTTAGTCATGACTGACCACTATTTTATTTTTTGATTCCCCAAGATTCATTTCAAGATGGCAATTTGTGCTTTTTCTTTTTGAAGGAGAAACTTCTATTGGAAATAGTTATTCATTTCGGGTATAGTAGAAATTACTTACAGAACAAACACCTCTCAGGATCCCTTCACATCTTGGTCTTATTTCCCTCATAGACAACTTGTTAGACTTGTATTTTTTTTTTTAAAAACTCCCAGAGTCTCAAAACATCCATACAGCATTGGAGAGGTCATTTTCCCAGGCTTTCTTGCTTTTCTGAAGCCTTCTCACTGCCCCTTCAGTCTGAGGGTTACACCTCCTCATCATGGGATCTGATAATGTTTTGGTGCTTGGGTGGCTGTTTGCCAGGCTGCTTGACTATGGCTCTGACCGAGGCTCCTGGGGAAAAGCAGGCAAAGTAATTGGCTCTTAGGGTAAAGCAGCCAGCTGGTGCTCTGGGCACCGTGTTCTCTTGGAATTGTCTTTTCCGTGTGGCAGGGGACAAGTGCTGCAAGATGGTGGTGTGGATGCAAGGCACAGGGTAATAGGATGTGTCGTTTTGATCAGTCATATTTACCGTTTTGTTCCAGAAGATCGTTTTCTGTTGGAAAGTTCATTCCTTAGGATGACTCACATAACCTGTCGTCCTCTGTCACTGAACACGTTTCTATCCTGTTCTTTACAGATCATTAAAAAGCTGATAGAAAGGAAACAAGCCCAGATTCGCAAAGTCTACCCTGGACTTTCGTGTTTTAAAGATGGAGTTCGACAGATTCCAATAGAAAGCATTCCTGGAATTAGTATGTATAAACCTTCTTGTAACACTAAAATCTCTTGATACTGTGTTCAAAACAATGGCCAGAATGCACTAATTTGAATAGCTTTTTTAAAAAAAATTGGTATTTTCTTACATTGTCAGTCACCTTTGTATAGTTACTGTTAACTTGCAAAGCTTTTTGCCTTACCTGTCTCCATCTGTGTTACTTCTTACCTTTTAAGAAAGACGCAAATGCTTTCCTTTTACAGCTTTGCTTTTCTTGTCAATGGCAACAGACCCAAGAAAGCTTAGATGGCCCCTTGTTCTTTAGCTATTGGCACCCATTATTTACTGAGTGCTTACTCTTTGTAGCACAGGATTGAGTACTATTGAAGTGACACCTTGAAAGTAGAGGAGTTCTATTTTTACAATAAGGAAATTGAATCTCAGAACGATTAAATCTTTGAAGCTAAAAGGGCACACGGCCAGTAACTGTTAGAATTAGCAGCGGTCTGGTTCCGCTCTGTTGCTGTCAAGTTTGCATCCTGCATAGATCTGTACTTGGCTAATTTAGTTTCCCCAAATTATGAAAAATGAAGATTCAAAAAAAGTCACATCATTTGTCTCAAGTTCCCTATCTGACAGTAGTCTTTCCAAAGTTTCTTCTCTGCAAGGCTCATGGAGGCAAGTTGTATGAAGGTGTAACACACAAAACAGTTGTTTCTATAAGTCAGAAGCCATCAAATAGTGGCACCTTCATTTGGTTCAAATCCAGGATTTTCCAGCGCAGCATATTGAAGAGTTAGTAAATAAAAGCAAAGAAATGAGAATTCTTTGGAATAAGACATTGAGGAAGACATTAATGGGAAGGTGTCCTTTTTTTTTTTTTTTTTTTAAGACTAGGTCTCGCTATTTTTGCCCATGGAACTGCAGGCTCACATTGCCCGGGGCACCACAGACTCAAGCAGTTCCCAGCCTCAGCTTCCCAGGTAGCTGGGATTACAGGCGCACGCCACCATACCCAGCTATATTTTTTTGGAACTACGTCTTACTATGTGCCCTACGCGGGACTCAAACCATGATCCCTAGCCCCAGCCACTTCATAGGCTGAAGCTTAAAGGCACGAGCCACTGTGCCCAGCTCAGTGGAAGGTGTCTTCATTACACAATCTGCCTTACAGTAGATCTTATTTTCAACTGCCAGACCCAGACATGTTAACTTCCCTATTTTGCTACTATTAATAGCAAAAGAACTGCCACCTCGGTGAATGCTGACTTGTGCCAGGCATTCCTCTGAGTTTTATACGCATCAGCTAGTCTCAACAGGGAGAGCATCACCTGCCTTTAAGAATTCTGTTTTACAGATTGTTAAACATTGAGGCAAAAGGTCTAATAATTTATCCAGTTTGAGGGGTGAGAGCAAGAAATCCCATCCAGGCCTGCTGCACCCTAGACTTTTTATTCAAGATGGCTACAAGCAGTAGCCATCTTGCAGGATAAGCAGAGTCGCCAAATAAAATAAGCGACCAAGATAGCGTTTTTTTCCTAACCTAAAATAACAACTTAACTCTTCCACATGTGATTAGCACAAAAATGTGCCATAGAGTTTGGAAAATACACAAGCACGTGCTACCAGACATGTTCATTTTTCATCCACTCCTCTCAAAGGTGGGAGTTCTGCTTCAACACTAACCTATATGGCAATGTTGTCAGTCTTGCAGTGTTTCCTATTTTTAGTTGTCTGAGGAAGTCACTAACCACAGTTCATTTCAGTCTCTTCCCAGAAATAGACTTTTTTTGAGGCATGGCTATAATTTATTGTATTTTTGATAAATATTAACAATATTATTCTCTTGACCAAAAGCAGTTCTCATTCAGTGTTTAATTTTGTTGATGTATAGGAGAGACAGGCTGGAAACCGAGTGGAAAAGAAAAAAAGTAAGTATGATGGGTGAGAGGCCAATAATGGAAGTGATGTTCCCCCTTCCCATTAGCTTCCAGAGAAAGGGCAGACTGATTGTAACCACCAATCCAACACTTGTTGGGTTTCCATTTGCATAGACAGTTCTGGAATAAGTGCCAGTTTTTGGTTTCCGTCAAAATGAGATGACTAGGAATCAGCTGGCAAGTGAGTCAAAACCTAATCATTAGTCCTTGTCATTTCCTGTTTTCCTTTCAAGTAAAGAACCCAAAGACCCCGACCAGCTCTACAGCACACTCAAGAGCATCCTCCAGCAGGTGAAGGTCAGTGTTCGCTTTTTGTTCTCCTCATGCAATTATTTTGAAATGATTTCTCGTGGAATTCCTTATGAGGTGCCTTCCTTTTTTCTTTACCCAAGAGCCATCAAAGCGCTTGGCCCTTCATGGAACCAGTGAAGAGAACAGAAGCTCCAGGATATTATGAAGTTATAAGGTTTCCCATGGGTATGCCATTAACCTCTTCTTTCCGGGTGGTGGTGCGGGGAGGCAAATGATTGCTGAGTTTGATTTCTACACCTCTGCTGTAGAGTAGGAGGTGTGTGATGGGGCAATGTTCCATGTGATATTGATGCCAAATGATAAAGAGGAAAGGGTGTCTGTGTTCACTAGTGGCATTCTGTAGCTCTGAGAGCCCGCACATCCACAGCACCAAGCACAGGCAGTCCAGGTGGGTAGCTGCAGACAGACTAGGTAAGAAACATGGGTGTTTGGACATATAACATATAACTGTGCCTGTTTTCGTTGGGAATGGAAAAACACCAGCTTGACCTGTTGATATATTCTGAGTTGAAGGATTTTTGAAGGTTATCCAAAAGAAGTCAGATTAAGTTGCTTGTCTTTTGTACTTTTTTTTTTTTTTGAGACTAGGTCTTGCTATTTTTGCCTGTGGAACCGCAGGCTCTTGTTGCCCGGGGTACCACAGACTCAAGCAATCCCCAGCCTCTGCTTCCCAGGTAGCTGGGATGACAGGCACGCACCACCACGCCCAGCTATTTTTTGGGAACTAGGTCTTGCTACGGGCCCCAGGCGGGACTCGAACCGCGATCCCTAGCCCCACCCGCTTCATAGGCTGAAGCTTACAAGCACGAGCCACCGTGCCGGGCTTAGTCTTTTGTACTTTCTGAGGGAGAATTCTAGTTACTGCTATTGTTGATTTTCCACACTCTAGATGAATACTGTTAAGGTCACTGCTTAAACTCCTGTTTGAGATTTTGTTTCACAACCAAACTATACAGATGTAGGAGAAATGTAGATTACGCCATGCTAGGATGAATGATTCATTGACTCAAGAGAATATCCTGATTAACTAATTTTGTCTTATAGACGATAGGCAAGTCCTTGGAATGTTGCCTTTTCAAATACTTGTGTGGCTATTTTTTGGGAGACAGCCCGTGTCTGTCCCTTTTCTTCCAGTGGTCTACTTGACTCTAAGAACCAGGGAAATAGTAAAATCCTTCTTTTTTCCTCTTCTGTCTTGCTACTACTACATATTTCAGTACATGAAAACCAAATTGAGGGTTGACAGAGCCTGGAATTCTGGATGGAAGGGTGACGGGAATCGATATTTCTCATGATTTGAAGAATATCGTAAAACCCTGCATGTCCATTTTCAAACTTAAGCTAAGATCTTTGTGCCCTTATCTCCTGGACCATCTCAACTCCTCTTGTGAAACCCTCTTGGTTATATGAGTTTAACTCTGAAAACCTGCAGTGAAAGGAATTTCGGTTTCTGTCTGTAACAGCCCACTCGTAGTCTGCTTTCTGGAAGTGGCTTGGTTCAGCCTGGGAAGGTTACTCCATATTCCTAGCTGGATACAACTTGCATGCATAACTAAGAGGAAAATTAACCCCAGTGAGCAAGGGTAGTGATAGGATGAGGTATGTGGCAGAGTTGATGAAAATGCTAATACTGCTCTTCATTGGAGGCTTTATTTTATTTTTTCTTGGTGGCAATACCTCTAGATATTGGGCAAATGTGTAGTCCTCTCTCTACTTTGGTAAGTTTTTGAAAACAAGACTGATAGATCAGTATTGTTACTTTCTACCTTTATTGCTTTCTTGTTTTTTTTCTAAAAATATTTCTCTTTTTTCTTCAGGTCTTAAAAAGCTTTGCTCCCAAATGAATGAGTTGTTTTATAAGAACAGAGTGTAATCTGAGTTATCTAACTTGTGGATTACCAGGGAGGGCTTTTCTCTTTGACCAGAAACCCCAAGTTGGAGGTGGTGGAGTGAAATAGAGTACTGTTGTTTCCATATTTGGTCTCACTAATAATGGCCTTGTTTTTTAACTGTGCCATTTGGTCATCTGAAAGAATCTAAGACAATTCTTTCTAGAGACTACAGGAAGAAAGATGCTATCTATAGCTGTACAACAGAAAGGAAGTTGGTTGTGATTATGCAGAGATGTCCAAACATGTTATGATTCTTGCTTTGTTTCTGCTATACTTTAGCCTCTCCTTACTTCTTTTTTGTCACTTCCATTCCCAAAGAGTTTGTAGAAATTTTTAATTGATTGCATCCATCCATCCATCCATCCATCCATCCATCCATCCATCCATCCATCCATCCATCCATCCATCCATCCATCCATCCATCTAATCTATCTATATACGTATATATATAAAACAGCATTGTCTACTTGAGTTCTCCTATCACCTTATCACTCATGAACCATCTTAATTTCTTATGTCCTCCCCTCCCCCTTCTTCTTTCCCCCCTCGCTTGCCTATGCTTCAGTTCTGTTGAAAGGTTTAAATTTCTCTTGTCCGTTTGTTTTTCCGGTAGCTCTCATATTTCTGCTAACATGATTCCTTTTAGCTCCATCATGTTGCTGCAAATGACATAGATAAACTTGTTTGCATCATGTTTCTTCTCCTACTCCCCATTTAGCTTTTTTATTTTTGGTTATTTTATATCTTGTCCTTCTGACATATAATACAGACTGTATTGGGGGGGCTGCATATCTTCAGTGGTAAGTATTTAAGGGAAGAAACATAAGCCTTTACTTTTACCTAATAAAGCACAGTTTCATTGTTTTGTTCCATAAATGAGAATAGTGTTCTGTTTGATTACAGTTGGGTGAGACATTTGCTTTACCACTTTGGATAGTAACACTTTATTTTTCTCTTCAAAATCTCTTTTTTCACTTAGAGAAAAACTGAAAGCTATATGATGACACACCTCTGAGATAGGCCTATTCAATTCAAAAGAAATGTGTGGAAGCAGATATTTTTTCCTTTTTTTTTTTTATGGTGGGTTAAGATCTTGATATAAATGAGTTTCTCCCCATTTTGGAATGTTGCCTGCAATTGTATTTTGTCTTATTAAATGACAATGTGTTTGTTTAGAAGTTTCTTTCCCTCTGGAAAATTTGATAACAGTGTATATTGGGGTTAGTGGTAGTCAGAAGTGCTTCCTTAGTCATATTGACTTACTTTTCTGTGCATAGTTAATATGACTTTTAATGATAAAAGAGATTTAGAGACAGTAACCATAAATAGACAAATATTATTTGCATTTTCTAATCTGCATGAAATTCTTTAAGTCAGCCTTGAGAGCGAGGATTAGAGAAGTCCTGTTACATCCTCATACATTTAAATGAAGTGCTATGTTCACTTGTACCATAATACAATTTAAAGCCAGTAGATATACTGGAAAAGTGTTTCTTTTTCTAATAGTCTCAGGAGGTGGACTTGCTTTAGAAACAGATTCAGGTTTGTCATTCTTATTTGATTGCTGGAACATGACACAGATTCAGTTGGATGATTTTACATGTAAGTTCTCACTGGTATATTTGCAGATGTATTTTTGATCAGTTTTTCTACTTTTAATTCTGTCTCTGAAATTCCAAAACAACTGTGAATTTAGTGGCACAACTTAGTCTGATTGTTTTAAGTAACTGAAATGATTCAATACAAATGTTCCACCTGCCCCACTCCATGTGCACAGAGCCTCTTCTGTATAATTCAGAATGAATAACCAACAGTGGTTAGTTCATCATACTTATCGCCGCTAATCTTCTTAGCTTCCTTGTCCTGAATAGGGCACTTGACCAGACAACTAATAATGGCTCCTTCAATGTTAAAGTGCTGTAGTTTTATACAAGAAACCTTCATGAAAGAAAGAATGTCAGATTTAAGACTTGCTTTTCTCAATCATATGAATTTCTTCTAAAACAATGGTAGGAGGTGGTAAAAATATAACCAAACCAATGATGGATTTCTTTTTTTTTTTAATATATTTAAATTTTTTAAATTTATTACATATATAGTTTTTTACACATATATAGTTCATTCATTCCATATATACTTTTTACATTATTTGTACCCCAAAGTTCTCCCACCACTATGTCACCTATGACCCATCATTCTGATCTCTTATGCTCATCCCCCACATATAACACCCTCCCTCCCTCTCCATCTTTTGCTGAATGCTTTCGTTTTGCTGTCAATTTGTTAGTTTTAACTTCTTCTTGTCCTTTTGTTTTTCCTCTTTCCCACATATAAGTGAGACCATCCAGTATTTCTCTTTTTCTTCTTGGCTTATTTCTTCCTGGCTAATTTTAGCTAGCATGAGTCCTTCTAGCTCCACTTACATTGTGGCAGATTATATGAGTTTGTCTTTTTTGATTGCGGAATTATATTCCAAAACTTTTTGATCCATTCTTTTGTTTTGGGGCATTTGGATTGTTTCCATATCCTGGCTATTGTAAATAGTACTGCAGTAAACATGGGCATATAGGTTTTCTTTTGAGTTAGTGTTTTTGTATCCTTTGGGTAGATTTCCAGAAGTGAAATTACTGGATCAATGGTAGTTCCATTTTCAGTTTTTGAGGGTATTCCACACAGCTTTCCATCGTGGCTGGACCAGTTTGCATTCCCACTAGCAGAGTAAAAGTGTTCCTTTCTCTCCACATCCACGCCAGCACTGTTGTTGCCAGTTTTTTAGGTAGGGGCCATTCTTACTGATGTGAGGTGGTATCTGATTGTGGTTTTGATTTGCATTTCTCTGATTATTAGTAATGTTCAGCATTTCTTCATATGCCTGTTGGCCATTTATATTTATATTTATAAATATATATTATTTCCCAAAGATGAATTTCTTTGCACATTTCTTTTGGCTGGTAGTGCTGAAAAAGAGTCCATGATTACTAATCTTTTTTTTTTTTTTCCTGTGCAGATCTGAAAACCATGAGCGAACGCCTCAAGAATAGGTACTACGTGTCTAAGAAATTATTCATGGCAGACTTGCAGCGAGTCTTCACCAATTGCAAAGAGTACAATCCCCCCGAGAGTGAATACTACAAATGTGCCAATATCCTGGAGAAATTCTTCTTCAGTAAAATTAAGGAAGCTGGATTAATTGACAAGTGATTCTTTTTCTTCTGCTTCTTGGAAACTCTTCAAGCAGTGTGCCTAAAGCCAGGTGGTTTAGTTTTACAAAGAATTGGACATAATGTATTAAAGATGCTTGTAAATGTAATAATTAGCACTTTTGAAAAACAAACAAAAAACCTCCTTAGCTTTTCAGATACGTATTTAAATTGAAGTCTAGAACATTTTTATTTTATAAAATAGATTTTAATCCATTTACCACTATTAATGTAAATTTTCTATGGCATGTCCATTAGTTGACTATTCAATAATAGATCACCAGGGGTTTCCTCAGTACCTGTGTTTGAGGAGATCGCATATACTACCAAGATTTGGGGGAATCCAGAAAAACTTCAGACCATGAATGTTTCCATTTTTTTTCCTAATGGAATGTGAGAGTTTATTTTTATTTTATTCTGAAGACTTTAAGGAAGGGAGACATGATAAAAAGCTCATGAAAGGTGAAATATGTGATGCTTGAAGTCTCATTGTAGACTTTTTATATATATATTTTTAAAAACACTCATCTAGATGAGGTGCTTGGAGCAGTTCTGAAAAATGCAGTTCTAGAAAAAGTAACTGCTTTGATTCCTAAGGAAGAAATTCTAAATAATGCAAACTTTTGTAATAAGCATCTGGGGTTTTGATAATTCTGTCTGCCTACAACAAACTTTTGAGTGTATAACCACTATTTTAGTAAAGATTTCTCTACACAGATGTGTCATATTTGACTTTGCTTATGCAGGCCATAAGTTCCAAAAGGTAATTCCCTGGGGCAACATTTGTAAATTCGGAAACACCTGAGATTTAATCAACAGGCTTTAATAGGAAAAATCTGTATATGTACCAAATCTGATGAGCCCTTGTTCTAATAAAGATATTTTTTCCCTTTTTTATGATACTCCCAACCCCACTGCTAAACGTGTTTATAAACATGCTTCTCTTTGCATCCAGGCATCTATTCATTGCCTGAGCAATAAAGTCACCACCCAGGTTTGCTGTCAATATTTTGACACCTATGTTGTTTGTTGTCTTGGTCTGGGTATTTTCCCACTCAAATGCATCATGCAACCTTATTAACTTGGCTTGGAATTCCAGTGTCATGCTTGGATTTATTTCCCGATTAACACTACATTAAATGGCGGGATATTTGTCATCCCAACTCTGGGAAAACCAAGTCCAAGGAAACAAACACATCCCATGGTGACGGTCTCCACACTAATTTTTGTGATACAAATTTGTGAACTGATTTTTGTAAAGGGGCTAGGTTTTGAGAATGTTATTTCATTTAATGTTTCTACCTGCATAAGTGAATTAAAATGATCGCTTAATAATCATTGTGAAGAACAGTTGCCAGAGGTAATCTGCACAAGAAAGGAAAAGCAAAAAACCCTGCAAATGGCAACTGGGTTGAAGTAGTGTCTTTGCTATGTAAGAGGGATTCAGAATGCTCACACTGAAAAATGCCTTGGCTTTTTAAAGAACCCACCTTGCGTGGCATTTAGATTTCTAATGAAGAACGATGATACAGTTTGGATTAAGTATCTTGGACTGATTTCAAACAGTGCTTGGTGCTGGACCTGCCGACGCATCTGTCCAGCTCGGTATCCTGTGAAAGTTTGTTATTTTCTGGGTAGACATTCTTATAGAGTTTTGTCTTTAAAATCAGATTGTCTCTTCTATATTGAAAGCATTTTTATGTTTTCTAATTTAAAAATTAATATTTTCTTATAGATATTGTGCAATAAAGCTAAAGTAGGATGTGTGGTTTTGCAAATGCTTTAACGACTGATAAAATTTTACATTTGTAAAATTAATATATTGTACTGGTACAGAATAGTTTTAAATTATATTTTAAAAAGCTCTCAGTGTGGTGGTGTGTTTTCTTCTCGCAGATTTAAGTTTAAATGGGGGCAAGTGTGCTATCTTCTTGATGATCATGGGCTCTTCTTAGTCGTTAGCTCTTCAGTATTTTGTTGAAGTTGCTTGGAACTGGCATCTAGGTGGGAAGTTTCACTTACTGCATCTTTTGATTTGTACAGTGGGTCTTACTCATTGTCACTTGTAAGACAAAGAAAAAATTCATCTAAAGAAGAGTGTTACCTGTTTAGCAATTCCGAGATTGTTTCCCTTTTCCCGATGTGAAACTTGTGAAGTAGATGAATGAGTGTGACAGACTAAAAACACGGTGGTTTTGGCAATTCAATATGAGTCTCTAAGGACACTCCAAATGTTGCCTGTAAGGAAGGAATACTGTATCAGGATGAGATACGAGAGGACATGACTAAGAGTAGCCCACTTCTCTTCTGAATTCTGAACCCAGAAGTCAAAAGAATAAGGCACATGTGGCCCAAACCTCACTTTAGTAAAAATAAAATGAATGTTGGATAATGTGGCTGGCATTTGGGAAAATGGGCTTTCCAATCCTGAACCCCAGGAGTAGGTATACCAATGTGCTCAGAAGACCAACGGCCAGTGACTCTGCCATCAAACCTGGTGCTCAGCTGACACCCATGGTGTTCCCCTGCAGGCAGGCCAGCTCCAAGGAGACACAGGTGAGGAAGCAGCAGAGCACTGGGAGGAGTAGATTCCAGCACCACCTGGTGCAGTTCCTTCTGGAACTTTCCGGAAGTCGGGTGAGTCACTCCCAGGGAGGAATGTATGAAGGGCAGAGGCAAGTCAGGCCAAGCCAGGTGTCCTTCTGTAGGCAAGTAAACATCTGGAATGGAGACTGTCTCCTCATCATACCCCATTTAACTACAATCAAAAAAAAAATTTTTTTTTGATACTCAAAACTTGGAAAGTTGGTTATATCATTTATTAGGGGAAAACAGTAAAAAGGGGTCCGAGGTTTTCATACTACCTGGTAGTAAACTTTATAATTACAGAACTTAAGAGGTAGAAACAAGAATCCTGAGTGTTTCTGAGCTTTCTTAGAGGCACACGGGAAGGGTGCCTAGTCTTGGACTTTCCATATAGTTCTGAGCTGTTCTTTGCCAGCTCTTAGCTGACACTGTCCTCTTAGAAAAGTAAAATCCCCATCTGGGCATGGTGGCACACACCTGTAATCCCAGCTACCTGAGTCCATGGGTTCGAGACAACCCTGGGCCTAGTCTCTAAAAGAAAAAAGTAAAAACCCCAAAGGAAAATGGGCCATGACTGTAAGGTCACAATGACTAAATTCTCATTTGAGAGGTAGAACTTAAAGTACTTTTAAAACCTGTTTGGATTTCTTAAACAGTTTTTCCTGGCAGAAAAGTGTATGGGTATGTTTAGGGGGTGGTAGTAGGGACCAGCAAGGTGGTAGATGGGACTGAAGCCAGTGGCTATTGTGGTAATATTTATTCTTTCTTTTGGATCTATTAATGTTATTAGTATATTATGATGGAGACTGGCAAGGCGAAAACAGTGTTGGTAATGTCCAAGTCAGATAAAGAGATGAATATTAAAGAGGAAAAGAAATGCTGGAAGATTCTAGGTATAGTTTGGAGGAGAGAAAGCTTCCTAAAATTAAGTAATTGGTTGTTGAGAGATGAGAGAACATAAAGAACAGGAACAATCCTCTGATTTATGTATGTTTTGGTGTCTATCGGGGCATTTTTTCCCCGTGGGTAAAGGAAACTGAAATGACAAAGCTGGGATTTCCTTGGGTTTATTTTTTTAAATACCATTTTTACAAATTGGAGAAAAAGGAAAGTTACCTTTTCGTTGCTCACTCTTGGGAAATCCAACATACCGTAGCAGTTAGGAGTTAAAAAAGGAGATACAACATTGTGTAGTGTGCATGTGTGTGCACGTGCAACTTGCTGAGTTTAAATAAGCTAAGGTTTTAGCTTATTTCACCTTGAAGATCTGGAGAACTTAAAAGCTAAGATCCTTCTCCAAATCATGTACATGTTAAATGCGTACATTTTGCAGGTCACTTGGTTCTGAGCCCTTCCTAAAAGTTTCTGGTCTCTGTTAACCTCCTGTCATCCACCTTGGTAGATGGACTTCTACGCTTGCTTAAGAGTTGACGCACATTTGGTTCATACTAAGTTTGTGATTACCTACTAGTTCAAATCTTGTTTTCCAGACTGCTAGGAATTAATTGTGTCAACTCCTTGCCTATGTAGCATAGCAAAGTACACTTGCATAGTTGTAGCCTCGTGCATAACTTTTTTTTTTCTTTTTTGAGGCTAGGTAGGTCTTGCTATGTTGCCCAGGGTAGTCCCGATCCTGGGGACTCAAGCGATCCTGTTTCAGCCTCCCAGGTAGCTAGGATTACAGGTGTGCGCCACCGCGCCTGGCAGCTTTCTTAAGACCAGGTCTCACTATATTGCCTGGGGTAGTCTTGAACCCGCTAACTCAAGCGATCCCTAGCCTCTTGCCTCCCAGCACTTGAATTGCAGGTGTGCGACACCACACCCGGGCTATCCCCCCCTTTTTTTTAAATCTTTTTTTTTTTTTAATCACATGATTTAAAAAAGTCATTTCTGTACAAATGTCACTTCCCAACATCCTTTATGTATGGATGAGACACAAGGTCTAGTTCTGGAAAAGCCAATTCACTATTCCAAGTCTTTATTATTAGAGGTATAGCTTTTCCCTCAAGGCTGTGGTTGGATTTTTAAAAATGCTTTTTTTAAGATGCTTTGAAATAAATGTCAAGCATTACATAAAGTTTTAAGCGAACCTATCTATTTACAAATTAGAAAGACCGTGTGTTTAACTGGAAGTTTTAAAATGCTGTTAATATGAGTATTTTTAGCTATACTGGTACTAAGTGGGTTTGAGGTAGCATTTAGTGTGGGTTGTCAATTTTTGACTGCTACTTAAATTCATATAATCAAAGTAATTTCCTTCCTCAAGCCTCTACTGCTTAATCGAGCACTGACTAGGTGTTAGACACTTTTTTTTTTTAACAACACATTTTACATGTTTAAATTCATTTAAACCTGGCAACAATGTAATGAAAACATTGTGATTTAGGTAAGCATGTTTGTTAAAGCAGGAAGTATCATTATTAAGGCCATCACTGTAGTTACAGTTTTCTGTTTTCTTTGATATCCACTATAACTTTTATCTAATTCCTTATTTCTACAACATTTTCTATGGGTAAGATGCCAAGGATACAAAATCAATTTAGCAGTTTTTAAGACTGATATCTCCAGGATGAATGTAAACCACGTGACAAGGTGAATTTCGAGGTGTGAAATTAATGTGAAGGTGGATGTGTTTTGGGGGTGTTTGGATGGGATCATGAACAGCTTGCTGCAGAGTCTAGACTTTAATTTAGTCTTCACAGAGGAACTGAAACAAAATGTGTGTCAGAACAAAATGATCAAAATTACAACTAAATTTTCCTGGGGAGGCAGACTCTGAAGAAGCATTATGAGTATTAAGAGTGCTATAATACATAATATAATATATAAGGTGGAACTTAACGTTGGTAGCCCTGAAGGTGGTTTCAATCAACATACAAACTAAATAAAACTACTACTTGCTAAGCAAATGTGGCTTCAAGTTTCACTCCCCAACCTTAAAATACCACCACTCCAGGGCCGTGTCTATAAGGAAATTCTGGAGCTGATGTTCGTATAGTGCTGTAAGATTGTAAAAGGAAGGAAGGCACATTTGGTAAGAGCTTAGGGAAAGCCGAGAACATGATTTTTGAGCTAAGTGTTGGAGGGTGAATGGACACTAAGCAACATTTGGAAGAAGGCAGCCAGAAACAATATAGGCTGAGAAATCCCCAAGGCAGTAGAGAATCTCAGAACAGAATCCAACTTGATGGGAGTAGGAGGAAGCAGAGTAGTGGTGGGAGATGTTCTAGGACCATAAAAGGCCGTATTAAGAATACAGAATTTCTTTTAAGGGAAATAGGAAATGACTGTTACACATGATCCAGTTTTGTAAGGAAAAAAAAATACAATCTTGGCAAAGGATTAGAAATTTGTGATTATGTAGTTTCAAAGAATTAGGTAATTTAAAACCTTACCCCCTAAAGACACCTGGAAATGCTGTAAAAATGCAGTAAATTTAAAGACATGGCTGAGTTTATAGGGAAAAAAAAAAATCTCAAAGTGTCATAACAGGAAAATGAAAAATGGGAATCAACACATACTGACTTTTTGGTCACTTTGGGAAAGTTGCTATCTCTGAGCCAGGGGTTTAGGTTTTTATGTCTGTGAATCCAGTGAATCAGGCTATTAGTTCACCCTCCCTACTTCCCTTTCTGCATCCTCCACACATAGAATCTGTAAAGGTCTGCACATACATTAGTGAAATAAAACTTTGAAAGAAATGTCAGTTAAAAATAGAGAATATTGCATGGACAGGTTAAAGAGGCTATACCTAATAGCCCAGGAAAGATAAGTGAACTGGAATACAGAACTAATGAAGATGGTACAGAAAGGAAATGGTTAGAGATGAAAATAATGGAAAAGGAGTTAGGAGACTGAGAGTAGACCATAAAAAACCGAGTTCTATTAGGGTATAATATTTGTTTTGCTCATTGAGGTATGCTAAAATGCCTAGAAAAGTTGCAGGCTCAATTGGTGCTGAATAGTAGTTTAATAATTACTAGAAACCACATAAGGATAGAGGGCAAAGGTGATATTTGATGATGAATTTTTCGCAATCAAAGGAGTAAGATTTATAGTCAGTGAATCCCAAGCAGGATCAGTTATTCCACTTCTGCTGATGCAGGTGTAACTTCTGTTACATATCTTGCCCACATGCTATGTATGAAAACATTGGGTAAAGTACACTATGCAACTGTTTTCAGAAACTGGGCAGTAGGAGTAACAGGATTATATTCTGAGAGAAGGAAGTAAACAGTGAGTTCTGTGTTTAGATGGTATTTCCTCCCGGGGTAGTTTCAGAGTTGTGACACAGGCAGCAGGAATCCAGTATGATCACTGAGTTTTGAGGAAACTAGAATTTGCTGTGAGAGTGGAAGGAGCTGTGCAGCGAAGGAGCAACTGCTTGCTCAGGGGTCTTCTGAGCCTTAGTTGAACACTGCATGTGTAGGTAGGACTTTTGAAGCCAGGGAAAGAGGAGCAGAGGGGTCAAGGACAATTCCAGGGAGTGTAAGGTGAACAGCTCTCAGAGCTCACAGGGCTGGGACTCGTGCACTCAGCTGCCAGAGTAGACAGATGTTGGATAAACAAGGTGAAAACTGAGGAAAGCCGTTGTAACTTATGTAAAGCATCTACAAGAATCCATACTACTTATTAAAAGATATTCTAGATAAGTGGACAGAAGATATAAGGGATTCTGAGACTCAATGAGAATGACCAATAAACACTTGAATTTACACAATTCAGTGAGCTAAAATTTCATAATTTAAAAGAAGCCATTTCAGTTATTGGCATGGTTATTTTTTTTTGGAGACTAGGTCTTGCTCTTTGCCCATGGAACTGCAGGCTCACGTTGCCCGGGGTACCATGGACTCAACAATCCCCAGCCTCAGCTTCCCAGGTAGCTGGGATTACAGGCATGTACCACCACGCCCAGCTATTTTTTGGTACTAGGTATCATTGTGTTGCCCCGAGCGGGACTTGAGCCACGATACCAAGCCCCAGCCGCTTCATAGGCTGAAGCTTACAGGCATGAGCCACTGTGCCCGGCTGGCATGATTAATTTTAACATCCAGTCACATTGAGTGAATCCTGTAATTCCTATGTGGGGAAAATGGATTTATTAAGAATGAAAGCTCCTTGTATCAGAACTGGAACAACTGCTTTAGAGAGCAACTTCACTGCTAGGTATCAACTCCATGGAAACTTATTCACATGCGGACAGGGATGCAGGATAGTCACTGAATTAATTTGTAATAATAAAAAAAGTGGAAACAAATTTTGTCTCAAAAGAATTAAGTCTGCTTTATTTTTATAATAAAATACTGTACAATGATGAAGATAATCTGTATCTGCCAAATGACTTTCAAGACTGCTGAACAAGTCATTTATAAAAACATATGTACAGTATTGTACCACTCATGTGAAATGTAAAAGTACAAAACAACATTCAACAGTATGAGAAACACTACAGCAATATACAGAAACATTGAAGTACAACATCTATACAAGTACAAAACCACGAAATTCATAATAACTGACTTTGGGGATGAAGGATCAAAGTTAGAACAGAAACTGCTAGAAGAGAGTAGCCTTGTAAAGGAATTCAATGATCGAGAGCAGAAATTGGCAAACTTAGTCAAATGTTTTAGGCTTAGTAGGCCAAGGCAAAATCAAGGACCTATTCTTAAATATTTTGTTGGAGTTAGTGTTTCATCAAAATTGATAGTTTTATTTTTTTTAAATAAAAATATGAAAACCATCCTTAATTTGCAGATCAGAGGCAGGCAAAGGGCTTATTAGGGATAGGCCACAGTCTGTCCATCACTTCCTAGAACAGCTTGTCTGACAGAACTTTCTGTGATGATGGAAATGTTCCATAGCTGTCCTTAGTATGGTAACTGTTGTTATAGGTGGCTACTAGGACTGAGAAATTGAATTTTAAGTTGCATTTAATATTGAGTTTGTTCACAAACTCTAGAGTTCAAAAAAGGAATAGTTCTAAGAGGAATGGTTGAACAAATTGGAGAAAAAAATATTCTGGTGGGGTCGTATAAATCATAAAGCAGTGATTCCTTCAAGGAAACTAAAACGGGTGATGAAAAAGATTCTTGTATGACTACTATGGAATATAGAAAGTATGGAAATGCAGTCAAGAAAATTTTGAAATCAGGATTGTAAAAGTTACTCAGTAAAATAGAATTTGTTGATTATAGATCTGAAGATTCCACAGTGCAGAGTTAGGAGAGAAAAGTGGTAGTCTGAGAGCATGTTTCATGGCGATGACTGTAAGAAAAACCAAGGTGAGGGGAAAGAAACAGGATATATAAGAATAATGCCAGTGGGATGATGAGGTAGCTATTTTACCTTTGATAGTAAGGCACAAAAAAACACACACCACCATAGACAAACTTTATTGTTCTTTAAGCACCTATAGTACTTTAAAGTTTAATGAGATATATACAAGCATAATCTATGAACTATTAGATCTGAACTAACTTCCCCTCATTGGATAATAAAACAAATATATAAAAAAATCACTCGACATTCACATAGGAGACTGTTTCTGAATAAGGAACTGTCCTGAAAGTCCATGATAAAATAATTTGTGACTTTGCTGAGGTATTATTTTGAAAAAATGTACACCTAAAACTTGGGGTTAAGAGCTAATCATTTATCTTCTCTCTGAATCTAAGCAACCATCAATTCTCCAGTCATGACTTCATACACCTTTTGTCCGAAAAATTAAATACAACAGTGACATAAGATATTCACATACAACTCAAGGTATATACCCTAATGTGAATGTCAAGGATTTATTTCATTGAAATATTACACAAGAGTTTCAAAAGACCCACTCCATTGCCTGTGCTCAAAAATCATTCCCTCTAGCAATCTCCTTTAGGAAGCAATAAAGATGCCAGAAGTTTATTATGAATACATCTTAATTTAAAAGATTATTCCCAAAACATTGGTGTAAAATACATTTTGACAAAAATCCAGGGTTTTAGGCAGTATAGGAAATCTAAATTATTACAGTGCCTAAGTTCAGTTATTTACATTCGAAAGAAAAAAACCAAATTTAGCAAAGGTTTTAAAAACCATCCCACTTGAAGTAGAATTCTGAAAAAGCATTCACAATCTAAGCCAAGAGAGCATTCTATGGCAAGAGTTCAACCCACTTAAATTTTACACATTCTCAGAGCATTCGAAGTGGGTATAGGATGAATTTAAACAGCACAGAAAAAAATGCACCTTTGCATTTGCTTTTATACTTTTTTTTTAGAATGACGTCTTGAATCTCTTTTCTGCTTGAAAATAGGTGAATTTAAGAAACACAAATCTGTAAATGGGTCCCCTCTTCTCAGTTTCCTGCAAAGATGGAAAGAAACTTTAGATATCCCCCAACATGAACTGTTAAAAAGTGTGTTCCCGCAAATCTGATACTTACGAAGCGAGTGTGGGTTCCTTATAGTTCACAGTGGCTGTGCACCTACGTTTAGGCATAGGCACCGCTGGGTTCTCTTCATTCTTTTTTGGAGAAAGTTTTCTGATTTTCACTACAGGAGTCAAGGGGACATTGGTGATATCCTTTAGGCTTAAATGAGGTGACTGGTGAGTTTCAAGTGGTGTACCTACAAAAACAACTTTTACTGAATATGGTTCCAATAGCAAAAATCAGAGAACTGGACTTGTGAACAATTACATAGGCTAGCCATATACAAAATTCAACATTTTGCATTATAGGTTTCTTAAATCATTTCCATTATTTTTTTCCCTTTGCCTCTCATTCCAGAAATGTGAACTGTTGTAGATATGAAGAACTGACACAAGTTTATTAAAACTTAATAAAAGTCTAAGATTGAGTGGGCATGATAAATAGTTGTAAATGATGGCATTTCATTTTAGTTATACACTGCTCCTTAGAATCACCAAGGTTTCTCTTTTTCAATACAAAGTTTATTGTATTGAATATTCCACTTGTTTGGAATAAACAAGTGGCTGCCCGTTGTCTTACGTTGCTGTTTAGAGAGGATTTAAATGAGCTCGAAGCAGGTCAGAACAACAGAATTGTGCTTCTCACCTTCAACTCCACCCCTTAATTTAATGAAACTATAACCACACTCTGCCCTAACCCCAAAGAAACAGATGGTAAGTCTAAACCTCCCCCAGAAAAACAGATGGTAACTATAGTATATAAGCATCAGGGGTGATCATTTATCATAAACATTAAAAATGCAGGCAAGCAGTTCACTTACTCGTAGGAGTTTTTATTGGTTTAGAAGCCTCAGTCTCCTTTTCATCCATATACTTTAATGTTCTTTTAGATCTAGGGCTTCTATCTGATTGGCTGGTGAGGTCTTGGATGTACTTGCAAGTGGGTACATAGAGGTCACCAGAATCTTCTCCTGAACAACTTGATTCACAGATGCTCACTTCAGATTCAGTGTTGTTTTCTTCTCTTTTAGAATCATTGCTTATTTTTTGCCGGAAAGGAGTGAGATGAACACCTTCTTCCAAATTAAAATTGTAAGCATCACTGGAAGTGACAGAGTCATCCAATCTTTCTTTAAAAACAGTCTTTTTATTTTCACCTTTTTTTCCTCTATACTTTATGACAGATTTTGACTTTCTCTTCCGTTTAGCTTTTCTTTTCTCTCTTTTTCTTCCATGTTTACCATTAGTTTGTTTAGATTTGCACTCTAAAACATCTTTTGCTTTAGTAAATCTTCCTGGGCAAGTTAGCTTTGGTGATTTGTTAACCTGTTCTGTATTCAATTGACAAACATCTTGTCCCACATTTTCAGATATGTGCATATATATCAGTGGGTCCAGAGATTTAGTTGCTTCCAGTTCAAAGGACTGTCTTGACAAGTGACTGGTATCAAAATCATCCAAGGTGTTGAACTGACAGAGACTTTTCTTTGAATTGCGACGTAGAGATACAGTTTTAGGTAAGACATTATTAGTACATCCCTCTTCACCTGAATTCAAATCAAATCGCAGTCTGTCTTGAGGGATAATAGATGTTTGCTCTAAGAATTAAAAAAGGTAATGAGAAAACCTTTATAGAAATTTTAATTTCAAGAATCTTAAGAAATTAAAGTTAAAAAATAAATGAAAAGTCATTCATTAGTTTCTTATTTTTAATATAAGTAAATAGAAATTTGGGGAACTTCATATTGCCTTCTATTTATTGGCAATGATCAACTAATGACTTATGTTTGATCG